>UELV01134908.1:0-17539 GCA_900490015.1 Megastigmus stigmatizans | reverse complement strand
AAGAGCAAGGGACCAAGGACCGAGCCCTGTGGAACACCCAGGTTCGTATCGAGATATTCAGAACAGCCATTAAGCTTAGAAATAACGCACAGAGAGAGAGAGAGAGAGAGAGAGAGAGAGAGAGAGAGAGAGAGAGAGAGAGAGAGGCGGGCGCGTGTAAATCAGTCGGCGCTCGAGCTGCCTTCTCCAGTTTGACGTGGATGGATCGCCGCCAAGCCGACGACTTCCGACTATCTCGTTTCGTCGTTAATGAAAACGAGGGCTGATCAGGGAGCGTGTAAATACACACACGCGAGATAATAAACAATAATAAAATTTCGAGGGAAAGGACGAGTGGGCGCAGAGTCGCGGGTCAGCGGATGTAAGCATCAAGATCGATGATGAGTCTGTGCGGGAAAATTGCTTTTGCTTTGGAATACCTATTAGTTTCGCTGTTGGGCGGAATTTCAAGCGCGTGTTTTACAAGGAATTGGCGTGTACCGCTCATTAGGCAAGTTATTGCAGCTCGTGTTCACGATGACGCAGTACTCAAAGAAGGTGAAACGTGTTTTTCTAGTTGGGCTCAGTGCCTCAGTGGAACAATATATATTTGAATTTTTACTTATTTTTATTATTTTTAATTTATATCAATGCTGACAGGTAATTGCTACACTAAAGCCCATTTTCGTCGGTACCTGATTATATAAGATTGTCCAATCTGTCAGAACAAGAAAAGCAAACACGCAATTAAAGCTGCATAGAAAAGGAGTTTTGTCTGCGCACGGGGCGGGCGGCGAAAGCTCTAAGAAAACACGCATAGGATGCGCCCAGCGCAAACAATTGCTCCGTCAGACTGCTTAGCTAGTGCTCTCTCTCTCTCTCTGGGAAAATACGCAAATTTCTCGCCTGCTCGCCTCACTCGTGCTCTCCTCTATACAACCACCGGCTCCTCTCTCTCTCTCTCCTCCAGATTTATTTAATAATGCAGCTCTCCCTCAATCTCACGCGTCGCACAAGACACGCGCTGCTGCTGCTGCTCCAGAGCCAACACGCTTCCGCGCTTACATGGAAATAGACACAAACACACACGTATACGCGCGTACTGACACAACGACACAGAGAGCGAGAGCGCGTTGTTTGCTCCTCTGTTTGTGTTTGCGTACTCGGAACACAGGCAGCGGCAGCAGCAGCGCAGAGTCTTAGGAATATCGAGCGCGCCTCGCCAAGGATTAGATATAGCGCTCGGGCTTTTCCTGGCAAGTACGTGTGTATAAGTGCAGGGCCTGTGTGCGTGCGGGAAAGCGTGAGAGAGATATAGAGGATGGTTTAACGAAGGTGTCACTCTTGCCTCGTCGCCCTCACGTCGTGCATATACAGCGTGTACGTGTTACATGCTCTCCGAGCCTGCAGAGAAGAGACTGAGCGAGAGAGAGGGAGAGAGAGTGAGAGGAGAGAGACGCACATAATTTTCATGGACGTTTAGGAGCTGGTGCTGTTGCTGCTGCCGCCGCTTCGCCGTCTCACTCGCTCTCCCACTGCGAGGCTGGTTTCTCTTTCCAGTGTGTGCGGGCGAAGAGGCAGCCAGCTAAGGTGTATAGAGTGTGCTGACACGGGCGCGCCTAATTTCCGTGAATATTGCGTACCTAACGTTGATTGGTTGACGCGGCCGCCGCTACTGCCGCTGCTGCTGCTGCTGCTGCTGCTGCTTCTGGTATGCATAAGGCAGGGGGAGTAAGAAATTTCGTAATATTGGCTGCAGTAGGAGTTAGCGAGTGTCTTTGAGGGATGCGGATTCTCGTCTTGGGCTCTCGCGGCTGGCAGCAGCTCCTACCGCTCCCACCGCTGCCGCACTGCCTTTGTCTTTGTGCGAGGGCTGTTTTGATTTTTTTTTGTTTTCATGGGACCCGCAGCGGTTGATGGCTTCATTTTTCCGAGCTTGCAATGCTCTTTCGGAAGCTGTCGCTGGTTTTCGCGGAAATCGATCCTTTGCTTTGGATTGGTGCCTCATTTTTAAAGCTCGGTATTATTTAGTACTTGGTCGTGTAAAAAGAAAGCAAAAAAGTGGCGTTTGATATTTTGAATTCTGAACCAAATGTAAATTTTTGGGTTGTTGAATAGAAACTGCCTCAATTCATTTTATAATAGAACTTCTTGGTACGAGAATTACGCTGAATAAAACCTGAAAATGAAGTATGTCATCAAATGTTAATTTAAATCAGCTAAAACCAGTAAGCCGACTTTACATCCTGACACTTCGCGATTCGTATGTAAAATATACAAAAACGACTAAAATTGAAAAAGAAATGGAACGAACGATTTGAATAAAGAACAAGGTACACACAAAATTACATTTGTATATCGTAGAAATCTACAAAAAACACATTTGAAGCCCGCATAAATATCAATGAGTAATTAGAATTTAAATATTCAAACGTGAAATAATTCATAAATTTGTAATTCTCAAAAATTGGCACAGGTTATATTTAGTCTATACTTAGCTCATGGAATCCATCGTTGGGGAAAGTCTTTGAATTTCACACCGTTAGCGTCGCGTGCAAATTTAAATTAAATGATGGGGGCAGCTCTCCACCCGACAAAAAGCCAACTCTCATATCAGTGCCAGAATTAAAGCCGCGTCACAGTTTGCTTTCAACTTCAGCTAAATAATCGCGCATTCGCATATATACATATGTATATGAAAATTTAGGTCAAGTGCAAACAAAACTTTTTTACTCTCTTTTTCTGCTATACGTGGCGAAGTTAGTCGAAATACGCATGGGGGGCTATAAATGAAAAGCTTAAATATTAACTCTGCCGAGCGAGATAGGAAAGGTGGTGCTCTCGATTTAGCCAAGTTTAGAAAAAAGAAGAATGCAGGAGGTAGGCGAATCTTTGGGCAAAACGTCCTATTGTTTCCGGTTTTTTATACTTTTTGACTGGTTTTCGATGCGTACAAAATTCGGAGCTCTAAGCTTGCATCATGTGTAGACTATATTTGCTCTTGCTCCCACAAATAGTTTTATTTAATATTTAGAACATTCAGCGTCGTAACTCTACTGTATAAATCGATATATTCTAAACCGATGATGTCTATAATTTTATTGCTAAAGGTATTTTAATTATGTATTTTTTAATTAAGGAAGAAACAAACGGAACTATAAGAGTCACAAGCAAGTAGGACATACAAACTTATCGAATGAAAAAAATCTACACATCATCAACGCTACTTGAAAAACAGCCCTAATTGTTTGACAAGGTTTGCTCAAAAACAAATTCAGAACTCAGAAAGAGTAAAGCAAGGCGAGCAACGATATCCCGTAGTCATAAAGTCCGTTTTCTCGAAACAAAAAGGAGAAAAGAAAAAAAAAGGATAACGGGTTAGAGGTAGAGAACGAAGGAAAAAAAAGTGGAGCAACAGCGAAACGAGATTTCTCAGAATCACCTTTAAAAAAGCACGCACGCGCTCGCTATCGAGGCTTTCGAAAAAAAGGAGTAGCAGAAGAAAGAAAGGAAAGGAGAAAGAAGGCGCCATATTGCGGGCACTCCAAGCTCGCGAGCTCGCGCGCGAGAGACCGGAAACGTCGTTATTACGTCCACGTTTCTCTCTCTCTCTCTCTCTCTCTCTCTCCCTCTCTTCCTCTCTCACCTTCTCTTTTCTTTGTGCGAATTACTGTGAGGTGGGGAAGGACTGACCGACTCGATCTCGACTCGAATCACTTACAGCCATTGCATTGCTTTCCATCGTTCGCGTTTTTCTCTTTCCTCTTTTCTATTATATATATAAAACAAGAATGAAAAAACGTGAAAGAAAGGAAACCAAATGTGTGTATGCATGTGTGTGAGTGTGTGTGTGCGCGTGAAAAAGCGAGGCACGTAATCTTTTTTCGCCCGTGAACGGCTAAAAATAATATAAGACTGTTTTCGTGTCTCTCTCATTCTCGGCCTCTCTTCCTCTGTCGTGCTCTGTGACACTATACGCTTTCGAGTGTTTACTATTTTTTCCGTGCAACTTTTGCTTAATCCTCTTGGAACTCTCAAGTTTTGTTTGCTTAATTCGAAATTGTGTTCAGTTTGTTGACTTCGCTTTTAGGTTATCTTCGCGCTGTGCATTGATTGTCAGCTACTTGGTTTAGTTGGAGTACAAGTCTATACGGAATTTTTCTTTCCTTAAAATTCTTTTATCTGTTTTTACCGAACAACAATAATATTAATTAAAGAAATTTTCATGTCAATTTGTTAATGAATAATATTAGTTAAGATAATAAGAATTTCCTTTTTATGTTTTTATCCTTATGAGTTATAAAATGTTAACAAGGAATTAAAAACATGATAATTTTTCTTGAAATAGTACCTGTAATGAAACCTATATGATGGATTTTCCAATTAATGCGTAGAATATGAAAGAGTTTAAATTTAAAAGTTAAAAGTACTTTTCATCGTTAGAATTTTACTATAAAAATTATATAATAATAAATCAATTAAGTTCATTTCAAATATTTTAATTATAATATAAGGTGTAATAACATAAGACAACAATATTATTAGTCATCTAAAACTAAACAATTAGAAGTGAGTCACACACCATTAGCATAAACGAATTTTCATTTGATTTATCACCTTCGACAAGTTTTCGAGACTCGTGCTTCCAAAATGAAATTCTACAGCGGTAATTTATTTCCGCCCCAACATAATCGCGCTGTTAATTTCTCAAACAGCTCCGCAAACTTTTTTTTCCGCGCCGTGTGCGTTTTTTCTCTCTCGCTCTGCCAAACTCGTCGTCATCGTCGTCGCCCACGGCGACGAAGAAGAGAGGGAACAAAAGCGAAAAGTATACGCATGCAGAGTTTTTTCGTTGCTTCGCCATGCAGAGTGATTAGTTAAGTCCCTAATCATCCCTATACGCAAGCAAAATTGAAAAAAATAAAGAAGAGAGAAAGAAGATGCGGGAAGTAAACAAAAAAGCTAACCATGACAGAGCTAAATAAGAAGCGGCTCCCCTTCAAGAAGTGCTTTAAAAGTGTATCTTGCTGCTGCTGCTGTTGCTATGCTTCGTCTTCTCTTGCGTTTGCGTTTCTGCTTCTCCTTTTTTTTCCTTTGCGCGAGAATGAGTAGAAGAAAAAAGTCCGATTCCCTCGGAACGCGAGCCCGAGTCTTTTTAATTACGAAGTAGGAGAAAGTATCTCTGGCTCTTATTCACCTACGGGTGATTTTATGAGAATTTTTATTAAATGTGTTTACCGTTCGAACTGCTTTCGCTTTGATAAACGTTTCGATGCTGCTGCACACAATTTTATGGAACTTCCTCAATATACCGCATTAAGCTTTATCAATTGTTTAAGGGGACAGGCCGCAGTTAAACTACAAAAAACGATTTTTTTTCTAAATTCCATAGAAAATTTCATGTAGAATACGTCACTGATAATCAGTTTGTTAAAACCTGATCTCGCTGAAAAGTTGTAGATGAAAATATGAAACAATTAATTCACATAGGTAAATTATTAAAGTAAGAGCAAGTTCGAACGACTTTTATTATTATATAGACGGTCGCTATCGTCGGCGAAATGCAAACACTTCTCTCGTTTGCTCCTCTTGCGTTCCTCCTCCTTAAAAGATACAGCCTCAGAAAGAGGAAGACAAATTTTATGTCTAATTCTCGCGAAAAGAACTCGCTAATGAATTTCATTGTTCAGTTGAGTGGTAATTCTGTCCTTTTATTCTCAGTTTGCTGCATTCTCTCTCAAGATTAATTATTTATGTCTCTCACAAATAGCTCTTTATAACAGAAAATTATCAAAGGTCTCCAAAGGTTAAAATCAAATTATTTTCTGAATTGTGCAACTTATTTTTAAAATATTGTTCAGCAGTTTTATAAATTATAGTAGTTGAATTTACCGAGAATGAACTAATTATTGATAACTTAAAAAATATCATATGCTTTTTTGTGCAGAAATAAGAAACTGACAATAAAAATCGGAATATATTAATTACAGTAACGAGTCAAATTGTTCCTATCGTATTTAAGGAGAAAATGATCAATTAAAATTGGTATTAGCAGTTGGTAATAAATAGTAGGTTTGTTAAAGACTGAAAAAAATATTTTCATATATATTTTAGATCAGAAATAAATATTCATCTAAACAACTCTGCTCTTTGTAATCATAAGAAGTAAAGTGAAGGTAAGCTTTTTAAAATTCATTCATAAGCATGGATATTTTACTCATATCATCTTTAATTTATTAAATACAATTCATCTTGTGCATCTGATTAAGAATGCAATTAATAGCGCAACTTAGCATGAGCAGATCTTAAATTCTCATTCAATCTGCCACCGGCGCTGGCTGCTCGAGCCCCGGTAGCCTATTTTTACACGCTCGCAAGAAGCTTGTTCGAACAGGAGAGAGGAGCTACACCTTTTCTCTCTCTCTCTCTCTCTCTCACTCGGGGATGCGTTCACGGCTTTGGCTGCTACGCGGTGCGCACTTTGTCACAGTCAAGTACTCGCTAAGTATGCGAGACCATTTGTCTCCTGAAGCTCCAGCAAGAGTGCAAGAGAGAGAGAAAGTTTCCATTCGTAGCGCGGACGTCATTCCGCAAACGGAATTCTCCTTGTGAGTATTTCCACTCTTCTTCCTACCCCCCTCTCTCTCTCTCTCTCTCTCTCTCCATTCTGCGTGCCGAAGCATTGTCTTATTTCCCAGGGCCAAGGAAGAGGAGGTGCTCGATGCTCCGAGCCCATCATTCCCTTGTCCGAACAAATTCGCTAATACCTACGCTACCTTTTTTCTTCTCTTTCCTTTCCATCTCATTTATCTTATACAGCAGATACTTTTTTGCCTCCTGATCTTAACAATTTTGAGAATATTTTCTTCGACCCCCTCGTCTGCTTGCAGTGTGTGTTTCTGTGTTACCGATTGCCTATAGAGACTTACATTATTATTTGTAGGACTTCTGGAGACCATCCAGTATAATACGTGAAGTATTAGTTTAGGTATAGAAGTTATTTAATTGAATTTTAATTTGTATTTCTGGCACACTTAAATTAATATATTGAGTGATTATACATCTATAATAATATTAATCGATTCTGGATAAATAGGTGATGAAAGTTTTTTAATTATATTCAATCGCGGTATCAGTGAAACAAGGCAGCAATCTATCACAGTGTAGATTTTACGTAAGGACCAAACTTTTAAAAGTACAACATAATAGACAAGACTAAATAATCGATAAATTCTGCATTTCTTTTATCTAGGCTTGGTAATTATTTGATATAAATTTGAGTCCCCAAGTTTCGAATGATTAAGAAGTTGAAGAAGCTAGTTAATTGGTAATACTTAGGTGGCAATGATCTGTATATCACGTTCCTTTATTTTTCACCGTCAATGAGTTTTTATCCCTTGGGGCTTGAATATTTTTAACTTTTAATTCTGGCTTTATGATGCTGTAAGCGAGCTTAAAATCTTAAATCCACACGGATTTAAATTCTGTTTTTGTTTTTTTTTCTCTCGCTCTCTTTATACCCGACGACCCACCAACCTTCTGGCAGTGTTTATTTTAGAATCTCCAGGCCGCCAAAGTTGAGTACCCGAAGCTCTGACTTATTTAAAGCTCTTTAAATGTATATGTCCATCATCCGATATAAATGACTGAGATTATAGTAATATATACGAATAACTGTGTATAAATAATTTCACCAAAGCTAGATTAAGCGTTGTGGCGTTTGCCTTAACTTTCTTATGACTTTGACTCTTCATGAATATATACCCGATTATTTTTAGCGGTGTATTACAAATAACTTATCTATCCGATTGGTAAGCTGGAAAACTATTTATATATAACATCCATTTTCCATAAGAAGCAAGAATAAGTAGCGTAATTAATCCCTCGAAAGTCCAACGCACAACTATACGCTAAGAAATATACCTCAACAAGTCCAAAAAGAAGGCTAGAAGGTGTCAAGTATCTCTCCACGTTTACAAAAGAAATGCAAACATTAGCAGTGGAAACTAGTGGCGAGCTGGCGAGGGCACCGAAATTGCGCGAGGAGGATAAAAAAACAGATTAATTACTAGCATCGCTCATGGGAATTCTCACGGTAAGCGGCTGTGCATTGGCCGCAAGCCACGCAACGGGGCGTAAACTATGCGCAACTCGCATTTGTCTATTGGGCTACATGAACGCGAACGCCACCGCCGCCGCCGCCGCTGCTGCTGCTCTTTGTTCTCGAGCTCAGGAAAATGAGACGAAGACCAGGAGTTGAGTTGGGGGACCGGAAAAAGAGGTGAGATCCCAAGATTCCTTGTGATACGCGTGCTTTACCGATGTTCTCCTATTTTAAACTGCGGTTATTAAGAAAAATTTATAGGATCAAGTTCGGAGCTTCCACTGAAACTCACAATGCAATCTGCTTTGTACGAGTACGACTTGTACGTAGTAATTGTACCGCGGAATCATGCAGAAATATGGAGTGCATTATTAAAAACATTCCAAACTATAATAATAACTGCTTCAGTTCAATCGTCAATCAACGTCAATCAAATAATTAACGACGTTCATTCATCTACTTTTTTGCATCATTAAAAAAGATCGATACCAATTACATGGTTTCTCATTATTCTATACAAATAACATTTGGTTCGCTTATTGCAACAGTATTTGTCTCGTTACAAACCTCTTTCAATTCTAAACTGCGAATCATTATTTTTCTGCTATTGCCACGTCGATCCATCTATTGTTCTCTTTCTCTCTCTCTCTCTCTCTCTCTCTCTCTCTCGCTCTTTTCCTTTTTTCTTTTATATCTTTAAATCGTCTCTCCTCTAACTTGATGTTTTCTTAAGCGTTTCTTGTCTTTGCTCTCTACTCGCGCTAAGAGCTTTGGCTCGAGGGGAAAATTTTGCGCGATGCTCTTTTGACTGTTCGACATCGACGTACAGAATACCCGGAAGTTAAATGGTTACTTTAAGGGCTTCGCATTCTCCAATGGGTCTTCAGAATACGGAGAATTTAGAGCTTTGATAAAGCAAAGGATAAAATGATATTTTGTAATTATTTTTTAGTTTTAGATTGCTTCGATTTGTTTTAATTTAACTTATAACTCATCGACTAGTGAAGACGTTTTGAATCTGGACTTTTATATGCACAAATAGTTTTCGATAATGTTATTATTACATTACGAGGACTTTTCGCAAATACGATATGCGAAATGTTTTTCATTTACTACATTTTAAAGTTGATTTTTTTAAAAAAAAGTTACTTTTTTAGAATTAACGCTATTTTTCCTTTTTATTAAAAAAGTTAAAGCTTTAATTATAACGAAAACGAAAATTAAATATTCTCTTGCTTCTTTAAGTAGATTATAAATTAACACTTATAAAAACACGATTTAATATATGTATTCACGATATTAATCAGCGCGTCGATTATTTAATGTTATATTTTCGCACATTAAACCACTTTCAATATCCATAATGTATATAATCACGCATAAATGTATATATATATATATATATATATATGTCGAAGAAATAATAACAAATTTTATAATTCTGTAAAATTAAATAATTCCCTGAGCGCGCGATTGGGAATAAAATAATCGTATATTAAAATCCAATATCCCCGAATCGTACACACATTTCTCCATAAATTTTTGATTTTCCTTCATAGCGCAGCTTTTTGTAAGAGATACGCAGTTTTAAAAAAGTTATATAAGGAAAACAAGAATTGTGCGAAAGAAGAGTTTAGCGAAAGTAAAAGCTTTATACGAATTTAATGAGGCAAAAACAACACATTGCTTTCGTTGCCCCGGAAAAGGGACAGGAGAATTTAATTTATTATACCCTCGGACAAGAGAGTGGCTCGTGTAAGCTGCGCTTAAAGAAGATAAGAGGATGTAAGTAGAGAAGGAATTTAGACTAACACATCGGCCTTACGTGAGCTGGCTCATTACCATAAGTAGATTTCGCCCAAAATTACCTTAATGTCTAATAATAATCTGGAATATTCAGCAGTAAATAATATTTAATGTCAAATATCTGCTTGAAATTTTCTTGAATTTTTCCCAGAACTACAAAGTTAAATTTTATCTTTTCTAATATTACCTCCCTTCCGAGTATTAAGCTCGAAAGTATAGAGTTTACTAGACAACTTGCCTTTTTTAATTTGAACTTTTTCAGTATAAATAAAAGTTTGGACGAGTTTCCCGTTAACTTTATTCTTTTTAAATTATGTATATACGATCAAATACGTATATAAGAAATACGTAGTTTAAACAAACTTTATTTAATGCATATAATTGACTATACACATGCGTGACTCTTGTTAATTTCATTATTAAAGTACATCGGTTGCATAATTAATGAAAATCTGATACTCCTACTAAGTACTTCGAAAATAATACAACGAAAAAACATAATTCTCATGTCGTTATATACATATATAAATATGTATATGTATATGTATGAACTATTTTCTTGTACAATAATCTATTAATAACTCCCTATGTATCTCCGATAAACATCAGTTCCAAAATTACGTCGGCTCTTGGCATGATAAAACTCGGAACATGAAAAATTGTCTTGTAAAGTGGCTTAGCACGAAAGTCTAGCTGCACAGGCCCCCCAAATAAAAAGCGAAAGCAAAAAAGGAGAGGAGAAAAATACATTGTTAAATTCTTTTTCAACTTGAGAAAAATACATCTTTTAAATTCCGTATAATAATAAGCAACAGTTCCGTCGGCTGAACAATTAAAAGTCGCGGCGGGGATTGGGTGGCGGCGAGGGTGGCGGCAATGGCGGCTTCGTCGTCCCGATAAGCCGATTAAGGTGCTCGGAGAGAAACAAGGCGATGGCTGTGTCGCGCACGAGCGAGAATTCGACACGTGCCAGCGTCGATGTACCGAGCTGAAACGATATATCGCGTCGTTTTCGAAGCCGAGGAGGCACACACATACAGCATAACGCGACTCTACCTGTGTACATGTCTACGTATGTATGTACGCCCTTATGTAAGTACGGTCACTCGACACCGAGAGCTTGCTCCTCCCGTTCCACCAGCACGCGAGTCGCCCATTAAAATTCGATCAGATAGTCTTATTTGCTCTGCGATTAGGCCGAATATTCTCTCTCTCTCTCTCTCTCTCTCTCTCTGGTTTCCTTTCTCTCCCTCGCGCCCTCTCTGCTTCCTCTCCTACTGCTTCTCGCTCACTCGCGCAAGCGCGTGAGGGTGGGAGGACAGGAGAACGCGCATAAATTACCGGGCGATTAACATTTTCACTTGTAATGCTTCGGAGAGTTTTTTTTCTCTCCCTACATCGATGGCTTTTTACCCTTCGTTTTGTCGTGGCTCGAGTCTTTTGTGGGTGGTTACTTTGCGAATAATCTGGGCACTAATGATTCTTTCGAGAACCCGTGCCAAGTTGATGATGCAGGGATGCGTCCGATGGTTATTTTTGGTACTTTGCTATTCACAGAATTTGACGTAGCGTCAGAGTACGTCGGCATTACAAAGGAGGATTACAGCGTCATAAAGGAGGATGCCAACTAAGTGGTAGTAAGCAGAGGAATGCAGACGAATGTAAACTTAAAAAAACATTAACATGGGAAAGAGTGGGGATAATTGAAAAGAACAAGCTTACTGAAGTAAGTGGAAAAGTCAAGATTTCGTGCGACAGTTAGTAATGAAAAGTGAAAAAAATTACTTTCCGAATGTTTCTTTAAATCTTTAAGTTTTTACATAAATTCTTCATGTTTATAGTAGTTTTATGCTTTCCCTATTGATATTTATCGGAGACATCCATTGGCAACCCCCTTTGAATTCTGCAGCAGGAATAGTTCGATAGGATTCGCGTGTAATGGAGGGTCGATTTTACAATTGACATATTCCTATAGATAAGGATTAACGTTATTTAATTAAGATGAATTTATTTTACAATAAATTCGATAGATTTTAAAATGTAAGAAGAAAAATAAAATATATTTATAAAAGTGTTGAAAAATGGAATTTCAATTATTCTTTAGAATTGCTCTCCATTGCTTTTAAATCCGTACCATGTTCAAAAAAAAATGACAAATGTTGGCTTAAAAGAATTAAACTACAGATTTTTCTTTGTACTCTTAGCTGCGGGTTAAGTTCAACGAAATTCCTATCTTTTGCAGCTCCTAAAACACTAAAAGACCTGCACACGCATATACACACCAACAGCGCTGCACACATTTTATGCTCTTACAATATCGCACGCGCCTCCCTCTTTTATTCAGTAGCATTACCACCCACCGCCATTAGCATAAAGTCGCGCCCGCCGCACTCAAACTACGTATACTGCGCATACACACACATATACATATATATATAAAGTAAGAGAATGGAGGCTAGGGGCTCACCTGGTGTGCGGGAGCTGAAGGCTTGGGCGCTTTCCACGATGATTAGAAACAGCAGCAGCGGCTGTAATAAGGCTGCTCTTTGGGAGGACGGCATCTTTCCACCGAACCCTCCGTCGCTCTTGTTGCTCCTCCTCCTTCGCCTCCTCCTCCTCTTCGCCGGCTACTGGTACTCCTAACCGACGCCCCTCATCACCAGCCTCCGCCTGCGAAAAATTACCAAGCAAAGCAATGATTTAGTTTCTTTTAGGCTAAGGGCCTTCACAATTCTATTATATAGGATTGCTTGCAATTTTGCATTTAAGATTATTATTTAAGGCCCTGAAAAGCTGATTGTTTTTTGAATTGCACATAATTCGAAGCGTCTTTTTTAATAAAATTTTTATCAATAACAATAACATTGTTCTATAGACTGTTTTAAATACTAGTATGTAACGCAAAAGGGTGTTAGAAATATAATAATAAATGGGGAGGCCTATAAAACAGTTTTTAAGATACATTTATTTAATACAAACCTAACATTATAAAAAAAATGTATACAGTGAAACAGTCTCACTCAAAAGTTAAGTATAATACTTTTTTTTGTGCATTTTTTTCGCTTTATCATTACAGTCTTGAGTTTTTTTATTATATAGATGAAAAATCATCTTAAAAATAATGCATTTAATAATGAATTCTAAAATCTTAAACTTTTAGCTGCGATTATTTTTCGTGAACGTCCTTAAACAGAACAAATGAAGATCCAGCTTAATTTTGATATTTTATCCTATCGTAAGAGACGGAAGCCTTAATGCGGTTTCACTGAACATCAATATTTTTACTATGAAAACTTATTTATTACTTATAGTATAAATAACAAGTTTTATTTCGAGGTTAAAATAAATTTTGCGTTGGTACAAATAAAAAAGTAGCTTAGCTTGCGGATTAACATTTTTATCAGCATGGACGTAAAATACGTACAAAGTTTAGTATTATTAGCTAAAGTCACGACTGCTTCAATTAGGACGTACGAATTTGTTGAGTTATTTGATACTGATTTTATAATTCTGAAAGAAAAATGTTCTTCGTTATAAGATAGTAAAGCAAAATTGTTTATTGATAATTAAAATAGATGCAATCATTCTTAATATTTTTAATTGTTTTTGACCCAGTTTACTACAAATTTTTAGTGAAATTTTAGCAGGAAACTTTTTTTTAACGCAGGCATGGATATTTTCCTATTTCGTGCCTATTTTGAGTATAAGCTGTGTATTTGCACACTTGTACGGAAAGCCTTAACATTCATGTGCTATTTTCAAATTTCACCCGCATGTATCTCCACAGAGAGGTATAAGTCTGAAAGAATAAAATGTTAACGAGATTACCGCTTGCAGTTGATTGCAAAGGCTTTGAAAAACCTGGCGGAGTGGGCGTCGAAATTGATAGTGTCCTTGAGAATGGGAGCTTTTGAGGATTCTCGTCTTGTTTCAAGTCGGCCGAGCTAAAGCTAATTGCTGCTCAATGCACTGTAGTAATTATGACCCACGGGAGAGTGAAAGAGAGGAAAAGACAAGGAGAGGCCGCGGAAGAATGCAGAAAGGGGTTATAGCTTTACTTTGAAGGGAAAACACAAAGAGAGATGATGAAGGGAATATTAGACGCAGCGTGAAATTAGTTGATATATGATAATTGGTGTTTATTCTTTAATGTGAGGATAACTCGCGTGATTATGGCTGGATGCGGAGCAGAATTTCATAAAAATAGGATAGTGTATTCATTATGTTCAGATAATTTTATATTTTGTGTAATAGTCATTTGCATGCGTTATGCAAATTAAATGCAGATTATAATTAGTTGTAAATGTAGTTTAGTTTGTAGGAAGCTGTAAGTGTCAATTAAATTAATTCTATACCGTTTTAAAGCTTATCGATCTCAACTTATTTTTAACAATTTGTTATAAAATATTCATATCTGTTCCAATTTATCAAATTTATCCAATTTTTCTATTTTCGACCATATATAATGCATAAACTCAATTATAAGGTTTAAAAAGTTAAAAAAGTTGAAAATTTAAAATAAATGAATATGTTTCTTACAGTGATTCTACGAAGTTGAATTTCTCTCCACTCCTGTCCAAAATTCAATATTTGCAATCAAATACCTCTGAATATTAATTTCGACTTTGTTTGCAATTGACTGAAAGTAAATACTTTACGGGGCCTTCCGAAAACCCATTTTCTAGTCATCAGAGGTTACGCAAAGTCATTCCGATATTCGTTTGTTCGCTAAAACAACAATCCATTGACTACCTATATGCAACAAATCCCGACAATAAATGAACAACACACCTATAACGCTAAAATTCTTAATTAAAACTCAAAACAGCACAATTTCTCGTAAACACTGGAGCCGAACAGTCACGGGAGACTTTTTCAGTCTGTTTATCGACTCGTTAACTGATTGATCCCGTATATTTACTAGATTGCATAGAAGCGATATATGGCTGAGGTTACTTTTCCAATCTTACCTCGTACACACACAGACGTACACGCATCTGATTAACACTTTTCAAAAGGCTTCGAAAAGGCAAATAATTTTCAGTTGATCGTACGGGCTTTTTCGCCCTCCCTAGCCCCATATTTCTGCGATCCCTTTTCAGTATGCGGTTCTCAACGCCCCCGCACTCATTAAATTAATAGGCGGCCGATTTTCGTTGCACCTGCGCGAAAGCTCCCCGACTCCTCCCTTCCATTCCCCAACTTATATACATCGAATTCATTGCGGTTGCAAGGGCCTATAATTAACAGTTTTTCGCGTGATTACTCGATTTTATTCTATTCTCTCGTGCCTTTCATTGTCGACCCTCTTAAGGTCTATAACTAACAGTGTGTATGCTTTTTTCATTTTATTTTGATGAATAGTAGCTGTATTGTAAATGCATTGTTATATGCGGTTATTGATTTAACATTTCATTGCAGCTGCACTGGACTGTAATTATTGGATTTTTTTCACTGCGGTAATAATTCCTTTTTTCCTACTGCTCTTTTAATTAATTCGCGATTTCTCCGCATGTGGAGAGTTAATTATGACCTATCGTACAACCGAATATGCAATCTTTTATTGATATTTTTAGTTATGGCATTTAGTGTTATTTAAAAATGATATATTAGTTAAAGACTCGATTCGATACCTTTATTGATTTTAAAATGTAACATTAATTTTTAAACAAAAATTAAATGAGCTAGTCTGTACACACTGAATGTGCAAAAAAAAAAATTAGACCTAGATTTAATTATAATTATAATTTTATTTGTATTAGAAGGCAAAATCTAATTTAACTTTAAAGGGATGTAAATTCATTTTGTTTGTTTAATCGTTGTAAATTAAAACAAATATATTATACCTATACAAAGTAAAATTATTGCTAACAGGATGAATTAATTTAATTCTAAGTCAGTGTATATTCATCATTTTACTAAAAAAATATCATATTACTTTAGTCTTTATTTAAGTAGTTTCTATTCTAATTAACACTATCATTTAACGAAATGTTATGTTATTTTGGAAATTCGCAATTAAGAAAATATAAAATATATAAGTGCTAATTATAATGTATTAATTATTTATGAATTAGCACTGAAATGTCATATCAATTTAGCTTGTATAGTTGCGCTCATAGGAAAATCGGATAAAAATTTTCTATGCAACGCAGAGAATAAGTTTTCAACTGATTTCTCACAATAATGGTTATAAATACGTTAAAAACGAAACCAGAACCACATAGAAGGTCGCATTCAGGAGCATATCTGCGCTAGATTAAAAAGAATCACACGTCTCGGTCCCTTTCATCAGCCTTTATTGAGGTAGAAAAGGATGCAGTCAATCCGAATGGGAATAAATAATCCCGAAACTGCGCAAGTCAAGTAGGAGAGAGAAATAAGAGTGTGGAGAGATGCATGTACGAGGATGGAATTGCCAACAATGGGCCGACGCCGGTGATGGAAGTATTTCCGCGGACGATTTTTCATTCTTTAAACCGTTGCATAGGCGGATATGAAAAAAACCGGCGACGACGCCACCGACGTCGGCTGCGTCAGGCTTCATCGATCTCAGACGGCGTCGGGTTCTGGTGGGGAGGAAGCGTCGAAGGAAGACTTTACCTGTTGATATACCGACTGTCTGTATCTGCAAGTCCCTATTTTCCATTATTATTCTTTTCTAACTGTGTTTTCGACCGTGATGCGCTTAATGAAATGTGCAGGTCTTGGAATCCTTCTTATGCCGAGGATGTATAGTGAAAATTTGACATTTTATTGGAGTAGGCATTTGTCGCTATACTGATGAATATGAGGTTTCCGCATTAGGTTACATGTAAGTTGCATGAATTTGGACGAATTTGCTAATTAGTCCGTCTAGTAAAATAATTAGAATAATTTTAAGAATTAAATTTTTTTTTCTTTATTTTACAAAGGAAAAAGTCTAAATTAAGTTATAAAGATTTTTAACTCACTTAATAAATGACTTATTGTATCAAACCTTTGCTCCGCTTGGCGCCCCATGAGAGAACGTTTTAAATTTATTTTATTTCACTTTGATTTACTCAACAATGAAACGGTAAATAAATCTGAACAAAATCATGGAATAGTTTTTTTTATGCTAGGAATAGCATATTAAACTTTCAGAATTTTTTGACGTTTTCGAAATTACTGTCAAACGTCCTTAATACTCGACTTTATAATTGCAAAAACTTCGACAAGTAATGAATAACTTCGTCTTACACCACATAAATGATCTCTGGACAAATTTCTGCTAACACCTTTACGTCGTTTTCCAAATCTCCGTAACTGCACGAAGAGTCCAAAATGAAGATAAAAAAGCGCGTGCGACCAAAAGTAGCCAGGACAAGGAAGGAAAAGCTCAGATATCTAGAACTTCGAGAACATTTTGAGGCTCGCGTTAGCCTAAAAGAACGAACGTTTTTAGTTTGGCGTATATAAAAGGGAAAAACGAATACTCCTTCAAGGCATGAGACATATATACATAAAAGAGAAAGGAAAAGGAACGTAGAGGAGAAAAAAAGGAGTCGAACACAGAGAGTGCCGAGAAGAAGGACGAAAAGAGTGAAAAATGGGAAAGGACAAGCCCTGGCGTGGCCCGGGGGCTTACTATGTCTCCCTATCCTCCCTCTCTCTCTCTCTCTCTCTCTC
>UELV01134906.1:0-14424 GCA_900490015.1 Megastigmus stigmatizans | reverse complement strand
TATATATATATTATATTAAAATAATTAATATATATTTTTTCTTTTTTTGTGAAGATGAACAACAATGGAGTTCTACTGGAAAAGAACCACGAACGAGAAAAGGAAAATATACATGTGCCACCATCCTCTTACAATTACGAGAGGATGATGCCACCGTCAATGGTATCAGAGTTGCCTCCGTCTCATCACTATGCAACACCAACGATCTACAAAGAGCGCGATCTCATGTCCGAAATGGAGATACTCTATGAGTTCCTTACGCGGGGTATCGATCAAGAGGATATCGAATATCTGCGACGGAGTTACGAAGTTCTGCTTGCCGATGACGCGCAAAGTTACTGGCTGAACGATACGCATTGGGTGGATCATCCTGCTACCGATGTACCCAGTCCAGCAAAGAGACGTAAGAGGGATGAAGTACGATTGCATGTGACTGGTTGCGCTAGAACTGAAGGATATTACAAAGTCGATATAAGGGAGAAGTTAAAACACAAGGTAAATATTGTTTTACTTAATATTAAATCTTTTACTATTAAAATGTTCATATTATCAATCTGACATTTCGACTTGTTTGTATAGCATCACTACTCGCAAGGTGTTCAACGTAGCGAGGATATACGAGATAGTACTGGCAGTGGTAGTCGTGTACTTAGTGGATTAGATGGTAGTGGTGGATCAGCGATCAATGGACCAAAAGTTAATTCGAAAGCTTTGACGGGTAAAATGCAAGCACTGTCACGAGAAGCCAGAAGTAATCAAAGACGTTTACTGACTGCCTTTGGTATAGACACCGACAGCGATTTACTCAAATTTAACCAACTCAAGGTATGCTCATACAAAATACTTAAATCTCCATTCTTATTTATTTTTTGATGAATAAAGAAGTATTTGTATCGACCACTGTTTTTTTAAAATTGCTCGTGCCTATTACAGTTCCGAAAGAAGCAATTGAAGTTTGCAAAGTCTGGAATTCACGACTGGGGATTGTTCGCTATGGAACCAATAGCGGCAGACGAGATGGTAATAGAGTATGTTGGACAGATGGTTAGGCCGGTCGTTGCTGATTTGCGCGAATCTCAATACGAAGCCACCGGCATCGGCAGTTCCTACCTATTTCGTATCGACTGGGATACTATTATCGATGCAACTAAATGTGGAAATCTCGCTCGGTTTATCAATCATAGTTGCAATGTAAGTATATAAAATTTATTTTCATATATTTAGAAGAGAAATGAGTAATGGGTCTAAGCATAAATTTCTTATATTTTTTTTAATAGCCAAATTGCTACGCCAAGGTTATTACAATCGAGAGCCAGAAAAAGATTGTAATATATAGTAAACAACCAATTGGAGTCAACGAGGAAATAACATATGATTACAAATTTCCATTGGAAGACGACAAAATCCCTTGTTTGTGTGGAGCGCCTCAGTGTCGGGGGACTCTCAATTAAATCATTCATTTTATATTGCTTCATCGTGCTCATCTCTCCCATTTCCTGCTCTGTACTAAGCATTGTGCATTGTGTCCCACTCATATTTTTGTAAATAAAAGAAAATCTTCATGTAAACGTTTTATAAGAACATACAATGCGAGTTATTATTATTTAGTTTCCTTTAGTTTCTAATAAATGTAGCTCAAATTTGTCAATTTTTTATCATTTAAATGTTAAACAAGGTATGTATCTAAGGAATTCATGTTTATGTTGGAAAAGGAATTTTATCTTTTTTTTTTACTATTGATACTATTGTTACTGCAATAATCATTATGCATTGTGGTTATGAAAATGCCAATCTAAAAACATGTAGTATTTTATGTATCTATTACAAGAAAATTTTTTTACTTTAAGCATATGGATTAAAATGTTTAAAATTGTTTATGTATGTTTGACTCCATTTAATTACACATCATTTTTAGTGTACACATAAAGAATTTGTTGCTGATACTTTTTGAAAATTATAACCAAAAATTTAAAAATTCATAGAAACTTCTTATACCAATCTGATTTGGAGGTATCAATAAAATAGATTATCATCATTTTCATTCAAAGATTAATGTTTAGTTGCTAGTACTTCTTTACTAGTAGAACTTTTTATAACTAGATTTAAAGTAAAGCGATACTCCCCCTTATCGTTCAAATTAAAGTGTAAAAAATAATACAAAATATAATAAAAAAAAAAATTATTAAAGGATTATACACTATTATTGCTGATTGTTCCTTCAACTTTTGGGCTTTATAAGAAACTTTTCTATATAAGTAATCATCCTTTATGAATTGTAACTAAGTAATTATATTTTGCCTGAGTAAATCGAATGAAATCGAAATAATTACTGAATGATGTCACTTCTCACTACTTACTACTTCGTCAAATTCACAATGTGTGTTGACGGTTGCGATACCTACAATAACTGAACTCCCCATGATACTTGCCTGCAGATCAGATGGTTTTAGCTATAGTATCTTACTTCTCCGGTCTGTCGCGTCGGAGTCGATTTTTACTCGCAGTCATCCGAAAGTTATATACTTCGTTCTGCTCTTTATCCGGCCTGCATGCAGAGGCCAGAGCAGAGTCTGCTGCTCAATTCATGATTCACGAAGCGTAACACAATGCCACTTCGTTTATTTTAAGAATTGTTACTGTTCAATTTTGTCAAATGTTTTGACGAGTAAAGTGTATTTTTGTACTATTAGTTTAATTAGTTTTATCACCTTTTGTAAAAATGGTAAGTTATCTTATATTCCTTAAAAACTTTATCCATCCTTTAGAGGTCTATTTTGGTGCTCTACTTACTTGCTACCTTTTTTGGAAATCGTGTAATATTAAGGCTACATTTAAATTCATAACTTTTAACGTGATCTTCAAATTTTTATAAAATATAATTTAACAATATACTTAGTCATTTGAAAAATTGTTATAAGAATTCATAAATAATTAGATTCATTATAATAAAGTTACAAGAAATTCTGATGATTACAATTAATTAGATACCGCTTATGTTTAAGTTGTACCTATATACTTCTGTGTTTGATTCAAAATTGTTATTTATTTAGCAAGATCCAAATGAAGATACTGAGTGGAATGATATCCTCAGACAGAAAGGAATCATTCCTGAAAAAAAGAAAGATGCAGAGGTTTCAGAAGATCAAATTATTGAAATGTTGGAAAATACAATTGACCAAAAAACAGGAAGAGGTATTTTTAACATTTTCATATAACTGATTTCATAATATTTGAAATTAATTTAACAAATTCACAATTTTTCAGTACAAACTAATTTAGATGATAAAACTTTGGATGAACTTGATGAATTAGAAGATGAAGAAGATGAAAGAGTATTACTTGAATATCGACGCAAAAGGATAGCAGAAATGCAAGAACTTGCAAGCAAAGCCAAATATGGTGATGTTATGGAAATATCGGCACAGGATTATGTGCAAGAAGTTAATCGGGCTGGAGAAGATGTTTGGGTTATACTACATTTATATAAATCTGGGTATAATTATTAAATATGTTCTATTCTTTACAAAACTGGATTTAATCTAATAACTCTTGAACTTAAACGATTAAAGTTGTCCTTACCAATAATTATTTATTTATTTATTAAATTCTATGCGAACTAGTGTCCATAATTATTTTAAATCAATTTCTTTTATAGTTGTTTGCAAACTTTTTAAGTTTGTTATTATTCTATTTTGACAAATCAAATAGAATAACTTATTTTATTGTTTTACAGTATCCCTCTATGTTCGTTAATCAATCAACACTTGGCATCATTAGCGAGAAAATTTCCAGCAGTTAAGTTTCTGAAAAGCATTTCGACTACTTGCATTCCAAATTTTCCTGATGCAAATCTTCCTACAATCTTTGTCTACAATAATGGAAGTATGACAAAACAGTTTGTTGGACCTATTGAATTAAGAGGCATGAAACTTACAGAACAAGGTTTGTACTATTTTTAATATTTATACAAAAAACAAGGCTATTTGCTTATAAGGCTAATTTTAAAAAATGTAGAAATCTTAAAACTATATCTTTAGCTATAAATGAAGCATATATGTCATAAAAATCAAATAATACACACAACAAAGTTCCAGACCAAATAATTACGATAAGAATTTTAAAGACTACGTGCCAACTTTGTCCTTAAATTTATTACAATTTCAAATTTTGTTTTAAATTAAACAAAAATTATTAATGTCATGATAATATTATATGCTTTAATGCATATATATATATATAAATATATGCATTAAAGCATATAGTATTATCATGACATTAATAATTTTTGTTTAATTATTAATATTTATTCATGCTACTATCGGTAAGATCCACAAAACAGAACAAAACTAGATAATACCAAAAAAAATATAATACATTTATTAAATTATAGCTTCTATTTTAGAATTGATATAATTACAATGTATCTGAGTAATACCGTTAAAAACTTATGATCTGATCTATAAGTATTGGAATAAAATTACTCAAAGAAATTTCAGATTTTCAAAAAAGTATTTGTAACTAGTTTCACTTAATAATTTAAAAATTTGTTGAAACGAGGAATAACTGTATAAAGTGTTCAAATTTATTTTAACGAGAAGCCGGAGGAGCATAGTTACCGACGATTACAGTTTCATTCTTTTTTCATTCAATTTTTAATATTTTAATATTTTTCGAGTTGAGTCCAATTCTTTTAATTCACAGAATTGGGCTCAACTTGCAAAATGTTAAAATATTGAAAATTGAGCAAAAAAAGAATGAAACCGTAAACGTAGCAACTATACTCGTCCGGCTTCCTCTTAACTTACAAAATGGACTTGTGCAAATGCACTACTCAGATAGTATTTACTTTAATCCGTTTCGTCCCGAATGGCAATTTTTTCATCTCATCTTTTGAGGCTGTAACTTTTGATGTAAATGTCCTGAGAAAAAGTTCATATGTCGCGTTTCCGATAGTCCAAAGTCCCATCTTTCGAACGCCGTCACTAAAATTTGTCTAGAAGTTGATGTGAAAACGTATAGCTTATTTTTCTAATAATGTTTTAAGTCCGAAACTTTTTGCCTGATGGTTGCAAAACTGCTAGAATGTGACATAAATGTCTATCTTTTAGAAGCTCGTCGGAATTTTTCATTCTTATTCATTAGAAGCCGAGATATTGCACTTCAAGTGTTGGAAATTGTATTAAGCTCGGTAATTCCGAACGATGCAATGTACGAAAATTTTTGCCATTATCTGCGCTAATTTCATTAAGTCGAAAGTTTGCTTTTCCAGCTTCAATTTCATTTTTCAGTCGATTCTGCACGATTTTTTAAAGTCGAGATATCTATGTTTGAAGATTCGTTAATCTTAAGCTACCGACTTATAAATTATTATATCGGAGCAATCTATAAAAATCTCAAAACAGCAGATTTTTTTCAATCTGTGATATTTCGGCTTCAAAAAATCTCTCAGAGCCAACTAAAAAACTAAATTAAAGCTTAAGAGATAAGCTTTATAGTGTTATTAGTTAAATTTATGGAAAAAAAATTGTCAAATCGTATATTAACTAAATTCAAAATGGTAGGTATCTTAGGTATTTGACATTATTTTCAACACTTGAAGTGCAATATCTCGGCTTCTAATGAATGAGATTGAAAAATTCCAACAAGGCTTCAAAGGGTAGATATTTATGCTATGTTCTATCAGTATTTCAACCATCGGGTAAAACTATTTCGTACTTAAAGCATCAAGTTTTTTTAAAAAAATCCTAAAAATCGCGCACATTTTTCGAAAAATAAGCTATAACTTTTTTACATCAACTTCTATACCAATTTAAGCAACGGCGTTTGAAAGATGAGACGTAGGGCTATTGGAAACGCTATACTTATATAGGATTTTCTCCGCAATATTTACATCAAAAGTTGAGAAGCAAAAATGGTCATTCGGGACGAAACGGGTTAAAAAAGTAAAATGCTTTAATTGTTGTAATCATGTATATTTATTTAATCAATAATGTACATTTGCAAAACATTCTATATTTTATAAATCTTTAAAATTTTAACATATAACATATATTATAAATTATTCACGTATACTGAAAAAATATTGTTTCAGAACTTGAATGGATGTTGGGAGATGTTGGTGCTGTTCCAACAAAAATTAAAGAAGATCCAAAACCAAAAGTAAGAGATGTATTATTTGCTAAATTGGGAGTAGAAAATGATGATCTTTCTGAATATAATGATTGGTAACATGTTATTGTGTAGGCGTTTATTTATTTTGACCTTATTTTTATTGTTCTATAGATCTTTATATGTTTTCTAAGATTTTTAGTATCAATAATTTAATAAAAATATTAAGTCATTTTGACTATAACTGTATTATAATTATTTATGCAGAAATTGTATTCTAAAATGGTACTTATAAATAAGTAAGAAAAGATATTTCATATTGTTACAAAGTCATTAATAAAGTAAGAAAATTTTCATTAAAAAAATCAGATCAATGCATTCTTTATTTAAAAGTTAAAAGTTTAGTTATAATTAATTTGATGTTATATTATGTTTAAATTTTGTTCTAACAATTTTAAACAATAAATTTATAAATATATTCATAGAACAGAAAATAATTTGTTATTGTGTTATAATGCTCCCGAGTGCAGATACATACATATATGCATTCGAAATCATCAGATATTTTATCGGCTTATTTAGCAATTGTAGGGTGTTGCAAATTTCTATGAGATTATTTAATAGGTACATGTTATAATTGCAACAAAGATAGCAAACGTAGAATAAATATACCTAGGGAAAACTTAAAAGTACGTCAATATAATAGTTGTGATGATAGCTGAAAAACGTAAAATATGCACTGCCTTCTATTAAATCAGCAATATTCGAAATAGAATATCAAATAAATATATAAAAATATTATAAATGAAAATACAATCACAGATACAAGAAATGTACTAATACCGTTTTAAAAAAAACCACTTTCAAACTCGTACTTAGCAGTGTATATAGCTTTAGCTACATTTCATTTTTTACACACATCAATAGCAGCTTACAGATTAGGTACTAGGATAGACCATAACGCAGTATAGAGGAAAAGAAAAACAATTCGTATACAATAATATGAGTGTAAGTATAAGCATATGTAACCCGATCGGTTCCGAGTGTTCCGACCACCTTCGGCAATGTTTACATTTCGAGCCGGCTCTCCCGATCTCTACGCGCGCTGCTTATTGCTTTGTCGCCGGCTTTTGTTTCGAATTATTGTCGTCGAATATATATGTATAGGTACATATCAATAAAGAACGTTTTTAAACGCATTGCAAGTGAGAAAGAGTTTCTTTCATTTTATAAGTTATTCATTGACAAAGGTCAGTCAACAATTTAACGTTCATGAACCTCAGGCATAGGATTGAGGATGGGCGAATGTGTGTAGATGCTGGCAGCTGGAGAATCGGATCCAGAAGTACAGTCGATACTCAGGGCATAATAATGGGTTAATATATGTGTAAGTTACGGACTTATTTCCGTTTTTCCGACGGCCAGATTTGCGACAGTCCATTTTCTTTGCTAGATCGAGGATATTTACACAATCAGGTAAGTTTATTTCATAATCTTCCAAAAATATACCGGCAAACATCTTGTCAAGATGGCCCCTTACAGTACAAGTGTATCATTTTCTGCTTGTGGCACAACTAAAAAATCGGATCGTTCCGTAATATTGTGCTAATACACTAGCGTACTTTTTAAGTTTTTGAATGTTAAATTAAATTATAAAAAATGTTCCTTGTCAGCTTCCACTTAATATTTGTTAAATATTGTGGTTTTTTACATGTTTGCAACAAGTGGTGTCTTGATAGTGAAATATTTACACTTTTCATTAATTTATACATAATATTTATTTACATATACTTATTTTCAAAATGTAGCATTAATTGTAACTTTTTAAAGAATAATATAAAAAACTATTAAATAAATTAAACTAAACTGATAAAACTTTAGTTTTCAATGTCTGTCTCTTCAGTTTGGATGAAGACAATTAGATATGTTGAAACTAAAAATTTATTACTTAAATTAGACATTTAGTATTTAATTTTTATTATACCTACCATATGTACTTTCAGATATGGAGCTTCAAAATGCTGAAAATTATAAGTATTATAAATGCAGAAGTTTATTGGCATGTGATACAGGAGGAACAGTTTATGACACAACTAAAAGATGTGACGATAAAACTGAAAAATGTAATAGTTCTCATTATAATTTTAATACTATACAATATGCAGATGAAAATCAATGTAAATCTAGTCAGTCAAATAATATTATTTATATTATTGATACAAAAAAGGAATGTGAACTAAAGAAAAAATCGCTAGTCGATTTTACTACTCATCTGGATGATGATGCGTTTAATGATTATGAAATGCATTCAAATATGAGTTATGAACCTGAAACTGAAGTTCTAAAATGTGTTTCAAGTGAGGATGAAGTTGAATGTTTCGATCAAAATGAGACGTTCATTGGAAATGGAGACTTTTATGATATTGAAAATAATGATACTGAAAGTGTGCAAACCGTCATTGATCACATATTAAATAATGATGATTCTAACCATTCGAGCAGTACCATTTGTCTTGAAAATAGTGAGCCTGAAATAAAAGAAAATAGTTTATCCTTAGATGCTATTCAGAATCAAGAAGAAATAAATTTTCAATACTTTTCTAGTTCACCTCAGTGTAAAATTGATTTATCAGATTTAAGTGATTTAAATGGAATAGAAATGAATAAATACAAATATGATCCATCTATGAAAATAGAATTTCAATCTAATAGAATGAGTTTGCATAAGCGAAAACAAATTTATAATATTAAGGATGACCCATTTACAGAATTACTAGATGATGAAAAGAATGTACCGAACAAAGCAATGGCTACTCATAGAAGTAAAAAAAGAAAGTCTATGTACAATAAAGAAAATGAGAGAGAGAAATTAAAGTATCAACAAAGAAACCCATTTGCAAATTTAAAGATGAGCAGTATTTTAAAAGAAAATAAAAAACAATCAGCAAAAAAAATTAAAAATCGCTGTAATGAATTAAGAAAAGAATCAACTTCTTCTAGTAATGATAGTTCTGAACTGAGTAGTACTAATTCTAATGATGAAGAAGTTCTTGTGAATAAAACAGGATCCTATCGTATTGATTATTTTTCCTCTATTTCAAGAAATAATGTGTTGCAAGGAATAGATGCAGTTACAGAATTAAATTCGGAATTTACTAATGCAGATTATTTTGAGTATGTGCAGCCAAGAGAAAGAATCATTGAATCTAATATGGACAAACTTCTAACTCCTACTATAGATGTTGAATTCTCTGAAATTTTCAAAGCCTATAAAATTAAGGATTCAATGAGAGACAAACAAGGACATATAGATTGTAACGGCAATGAAGTGGGTCATCAAGATATTGAGAAACTAAATAGTTCAAAATCAGAATTATCACCTAATGAGATTGCTGAAAGAGAATTGTTTTTAAAATCTGCTTATGCTAGGAAGTTGGGATATGAAAATTATTTTAATACCTCTAATGATTCTGTAATCAATGAAATTCTTTTTGGCCAAACACTTGCTTATGAAGCAATCAAATTGGATATAAATCAAATGAAAAACATAGGAATGTCTTCGAAACAAAATTTTTTTTTGAATCAATCATTTAAATCAGTTTCCTGCACTTTGTTAGAAAGTTTGAACGAATTCAATCGTTTTGGTGGTTTTGTAGAAGAAAAGTATGAAAAAGAAAAATCAACTGATGTGGAAGAAGATTCAGATGTAATATTCCTTAGTGACGAGTCAACAAAATTTTCTGAAATAAATAATTCTAAACAAAAAAATATAAGTGCGCAGTTATTTCAAAAGTTGAAGGAGAAAGAATGTGATCAAATAAATTCTAATTTTATTTTTAATTTCTCAAACAAATCCAGTTTAGCCAATTTAGATTTTCAATCGAGATACAATTCATTAGAATATCTAAATAATGTAAATACTAATAAGTGGCCATGTACTTCATTAAAAATTAAAATTAAAAGAGTAAATGATGAAAATGAATATGTCATTGATGATTCAAATGGACAAAATATGAATGTTAGTGATAAAAAAGCATCTAAGTTTGTAAAACTCATTGAAAGGTAAGAAAATTGAAATATTGGTTTTATAACATTAGTTGAATTAATTAATTATATTTGTATTATATACTTTGCAGGTATGAATGTGATGATTGTTCAACGAAATTTAGAACAAAACGAATACTAAAGAATCATGTTTCTGAAAATCATAGAGGTGAGATATTAAATATACAATTTAAAAAGTAATCATTTAAATAAATAAATAAAAATAAATTAATATATTTAAAATATTTTTTTACAAGGCCCATATGATACAGAATGTGAAATTTGTCACATGAAATATAAAAAAAGTTCTGCACATAAGAAGCATCAGCCATGGTGCCTCAAAAATGTAACATATAAGTGTGATTTTTGCAGTAAAGTTTATTGGTAAGAAAGTTATGAAGTACAAAATTTTATTATCATTCTACACTATTTCTTAATACAGTTAAATTTTTTTAGTTATCAGGCTTCACTTGCTAAACATTTGAAATCACATAAAAAATTGATAAAAAGCAATCCATCATCAACTTAGGAGAAGTGAGCATAATAAATAGACCTAAAGTATTAAGTTGGTGAGTTAATCTTTTCTTTTTTCTTTTTGAATAAGATATTATTTTATATTGAAGTTATAAAATTAATTTTTAGCGTTGAAAATGAATTGGTTTATTTTGTAATAACAAGGCACATTATATTTTAATACATCATTGATATTAAACAATTTATTACAACTTGAAACAGAGAAGAATAAAAATACTCAAGTTGATAGAAGATCTCTTTTAAGAGACAATATAGTCTCTTTAATAAAAGGGGAAAGGAGTCGCCAAAGAAGTAGGCTATTTGTTTTTTATACCTAAAAAATATTCACATTTTTTATTTATTTTAATATTTCATTAGGAAGCTTAACACCTATTTTATGTCAAATTATTATTTATACTGGAGAAATGATGATTGATCTAATAGATATTTGTTGGTTTACTTTTATAAAGTCGATTTAAATATTGAATAAATTTAAATTTTAATCAGTGTTCCCAAAGCACTGTACATATGCCTTGAGTAACAGCCAGACTAAAATTATAAACTGTTTTAAGAGAAATATATATTAGAAACATACATTTATTTTCTCAGTTCTATGTTTTCACAAAAAAATTAAGCTTTAATCAATGCAATAACGTTTCTTATAAAATTAGACAAAATGAACACATTTATGCCTAGAAAAATTTATTTTTTTACAACAAAGGATTTTAAAATCATTTTATTTGCTTTTAAAATTTTCAATTTTACTTTAGTGGAATTGTTGAAAAACATCATTTTAACTTGAGTATCTTTTAAAATCTTTTTTCATTATTTAAAAATGTACATTTTAATAAAAAATTTCTTGCATATTTTAGAATACCTACTTACAATTTTCGCATATCAGAGTGTTATGAAATGTATACGTAATAACAAGGTTCTTGTTCCTACTAATTTAGTGCTAATATAACTTAAAATCTTACAAAACATGCCATAATAAATCAAGTTAATAAGATTTCAAACAAATGAAGTACTAGTACAATAATCCTGTTTGAAAATATACTCAGAGGTAATCAAAAACTGTCTTATTTTATTTTAGAAATGGCGAATCACAGAGTCTGTCTTTCATTCAACAGTGAAATAATATATTCGTATATTGCTTGTGTTAAGAAATTAGTTTTATTTTTTATTTTATTTATTATTCATGTATATATTACAAAGTTATTAGTGTGTATTGTATTGAGTAAGTGGTATTACAACAAATACTAATTAAGTACTAATCTGAACAATTAACGTATAGCGTACTTTTTACCATTAAATTTTATATCTTTATATTATAAATTCTTATTTTTTTGATACATTTGTTGAATAATCGAATTATACTTTCTAAATAATTTCGATAAAGATTGTCGTAAAAGGATTGTAATAATCTACATAAATAATTTTATTTACAGTATTTATTGGAGAGATTTCAGTCTTAAAGGTGAACCTCTGAAATCTACTTCAGGTAAATAATTAAATAGTTACGCTTGTTCATCATATTTGTTTTTTTTTTTAGATATTTTTATCTTAAATAATACCTAGTTTTTGAGACAAAATGAAACAAAATATAAAATAAGAAAAATTACATATAAATATTACACAACTTGATTTATTTGTCTTCTTGAAGAGGGTATTAGAGTTTTATAAAGATGGAGTTTTGTAAAATAAATACTGCTAATGAAATTGATTTATAGATTATTATAAGGTTTTCAGAAAGATTATGATAAAATTTATTAAGGAGAAGCCGGTCGCGTATAGTTACCGAGTAGAGTGAGAGTAATAGTTACTAATATTTACAGTTTCATACTTTCATCGTTCCATTTTCAAGTTGAGCCCAATTCTGTGAACTACAGAGAATTGGGCTAAACTCGTAAAATGTTAAAATATTGAAAATTGACCGAGAAAAGTATGAAACGGTAAATGTTGGTAACTATATTCTTTCGGCTTCCCCTTAAGTGACATCACTTTTTAAATAGCAATGATTATATAAGTATTTATTAATCCTAAAGTGAACTTATTTTTAATAGATGCAATATGATCTATAGCTGAAACATTTAACAAAGAAAAAGTTTATTTAGTTTATTTTACTGCAGAGAAAGCGATATTTTAAGAGGAAGTTTAATATGATTTTCTATATCGATGATAACTGAGTAATTCCGTTACCAACTTTAGAACAAAGCTCACTATAGGTTTTGTTTCGAGCATTGTTTATAAAGAACATTAAATATTTCATTTATTTTTGTATTATGTAATTGGATAAATACTAAAAAATAAAGTTTGTGTATTATTTCTTTTAAAAGAATGATTACTTTATTACCTTTCTTACACATTTCTCATATCGTAAATTTAACTTCAACGAGAATTATTCTTTATTTAATTATCTATCTATGAAACTATTATTACATAAATATGCATGATTCTACGACGATGGCAAGTAACTAAAGTTAACCATTGATCATATTGCAAACAAATGTATTGTGCGAAAAGGTTTGAAATACTTATTTCTGATATAATTTTTAGAATAAATGCAAAATTTTTTTGCTTGCAATGTATAAATACAACCCTTAAAATCTAATCTTTGAATGATAAAATGGGATAAAACGACAAGTTCATTATCTAACTTAAGTACTTGCAACAGATCAGTTTCAAATATCTCATTTTTTAAGTCTTTTTATATGTGTTACGATACGCAACTTTTAAAAATTTAAATATAATACAATAATATTAAATAAACATTAAAACTAATATCTATATAAATTAACCCAACATAATTAAAACTTAACAACGTTAAAACATCTAAAACCATAGCTGAAATCTAGAGACCATCCGACCAAACTAATATAAAATTCTTAAAATATAAAATAATTCTTGCATAGAGTCACGCGTACGCGACAAAGCGAACATTCAGACGTCACCCGTAACTGAGTCGAAGTAACCCGACCCTATCGTAAAATTCCAAGCCGAACTCGACGAACTAAGCAGCCTACAGCCACCTTATAACTTCACCACGGGTGCGAAAGAGAAAAACTACCGAAGGAAAATAACTGCGCCATAAGTGCAAGGCAAGGGATTTAGGCGAGGAGAGAGCGAGGCTGAGTGGGAAAACTACTCTCCTTCGAGGATGGAAAACTGCGGCCGGACTCGGTGGAGCGGAGGCATAGGCCATCCCTATACCGACCCATTGAGCCGGACTGCATTTTTCCAGTCGAGCAGTGCGGGTTTAGCCGGCCAAAGAGCCGAGCAACTATTTTTGACAGTTGTAATTAGCTGGCCAGAGAGCCGTGTTTAGAATTGACAGATTTTGACTAGTCAGCCAGAGAGCCAAGTTCAACTAGATTAACAAGTCGTGCGGAAGGATTATATTAGAGCAAATTAATACAGCAGATTGTGGCAAAAAATAAAATTAGATAGAGGATTAAAAGGAAATAAAGATTAGCAACCAAGGAGAAAAAGAGTATCAATTATTACGACACCCCCAAACCAATTTGAACACAAGGGGATATAACACACTAAGAAGGAAGGCCTAAAATAAATCTAATTAATAAGAAGGAGATTCAAATCGCCCAAAGTCGACCACGAAAAGGTAAGAAATTAAATACACTAAATTCAAACAACCCAATACGAAAGGGAGAGAGAGAGAGAAGAGAGAGAGAGAGAGAGCGCTGCTATAAAAAAGCAGTCGGGCCCGTACATATCCATATACATATATATATATATATATAT
>UELV01134902.1:0-33039 GCA_900490015.1 Megastigmus stigmatizans | reverse complement strand
GAACATAGTCGCAGTTATTTCAAAGGCCACACTGTTGAATTGAACGCAAATCGAGTTTGATGCATTTTAACCACGAACTCGTTGTAAAATCAACTATTCATTCATTGACTTGACTATACGTTGTTGAATCAACTAACAAAAAGTTGACTTGACTATAATTTTGTTAAAATAATGGCATGTTTGTTAAGTTAACAATGCTATTGTTGATACAATTGAATTTTTTTCTCTGTGCATAAGCATTAGTCAGCTAGCGAAAAATCGCGCAAAATCAGTAGAGCAGAGGGAAGACGCTTCAATTTGTCCATTTCACAAATTTAGCGACAAACGCACGCACACGAGCGCACGCATGCTTTGAAGCTCGCGAAATTTGACTGACTGGCATATCCATGTATAGGCGCGTGCGTCCGTGAAGCGGCAACGGCACGGCGGCGACTCGATGTCGATAAGGGCGCGTTTATCGGAGGCAGCGTATATACGCGCAGAGCCAGAGCAGCAGCGCGGACTAATTTTAGCTTGGCAATGTGTGCACGCGGGCTTCCGAAATTACGAAACCTGATGCGATTCATCATTCGGTCTCGCAGCCGCTGCCGCCGGCCATTATCCTCATTGTCGGTGCCCATAACAAGCTCGTTTCCGAAATACTAGAAATCATCCGTTGCAGCGGTGCTGTTGTCCATGCTGATGGTGACTTGAAAGACCAAAAAAGTTCACGCAGGTGGAATCAATTTTTTTTTCTTAATGTTTATGTTTGAGATTATTTACAAAAGCTTGCATTCGAGAAATATATTTATACACAGCTGGTAAGTAATGTCTAATAAAGTTAAGGGCAATGTTGATTTATTAGAGTAGCCGTGTCGTTACTACAAGTCAATGAAATTTAAAAAATTAAGAATTTGATAATCGTCTGGGTTTTCTAACTCCCGTTTTCCCCAATTGTGGATAGGATTTTATATTGTAAAAACATGACTAAGTCCAACTCTAAGAAGTAATAAATTTAAGCTTATCATTATTATTTCATAGACTATGACGATCGCGATTAATAATTACTAATAAATCAAGCCTTTATTATCATTCATTTTTATTTTTATTTCAAGGCATTATTTACGCTCGTTAGTCACCAATCAAGGATTAACGTTTCTACATTTGATACCAACTTTAATTGCAAATATTCTAAAAAAACGTTTCGTTGAGTCAGTTCCTAAAACTCTCTTCATTAAAATAAGAATTTGTTTATACCATCTAGAAAAAGATTTTTTCGTTACACTCGTACACTTACTGCAGGAATCCACTTCCCGATAAAACTAACCATCACCTATGCCTGCGAAAAGCTATTTTCCACAGCTAAACTATGCTTAGAGAATTCTTATCATAACAATAGAATCTTCTTGACGTAAAAGTATATCCGAACGTCAGGAATGTTGGGTGAGCCAAGGAGAGTTGATGCGACTTAATGGACAGTCAGAGAAGTTTGGAAAGCATTATTTATGGATGCGACGAAAGATGTTTGGTCTATGATTCATGCGGTGAGACGTGTATGCATTAGGTGTTCTTTTGGTGTCTCAGACAGTGCCGTGAATTTCAATTAATCCGCGGGAAAATACGAAAGTCACTGCAATGCAGTGCTTCCCACACCGTTAGTGCATATATATATATATATATATATAGGCGGAGAAGTTTGATATTCCAGAAACGTTGCTGAAATAATAAATTAAACTAGGTCTGGGCTATGTGTAATAGAGATATTATAAGCTCTTTGATACATCTCTAGCATAAATAAAAAGACTCTTATAATAAGATTCGTGTTTGAAATATTTTAACAATATGCTCGTGAATCGTGGAAAGCTAGATTCATTTTTCTCTGATACTATTTTATAGTCCCTCGATGCAGAAATTCTTTCACATTAGAAAAAGCAAGCTCTTCAATTACAGTATTGAATTCGTATGGAGCGGAATGCTTTTTCAAAACATCGCAGCCAACTTGTAAACACCAAGTGTCATCGAGTTAGTCCTTCAAAAAACAAACTTCCCCAGAAGAAACTTGAATTTTCTAAGCTATCGTTAACTTTTCCATTGGATTAAAAGCAGCAGCAGCAGCGAGTCCCCAAAGGCACCACCAGCAATAACGACTTTCTCATTAAAAGCATCATTCTTTGTATCCGCCAATATTGGCTCGGATAGTCGGATACAAAAAAAACGCCGCCAATTTATAAAATATATTTATACATTTTATAGTTTTTTTAAATGATTGTCAGCTTCAATAATATTTATAAAACTTTAATTTTTAATGATACATATGTTTTTATTCAGTCAAACCTTCATCTTATGGAACATAAAGTAGTTCATTCCAACTTAATTTTTTAGTTAGAGTCCGACAATGAAGGAACAAAAACATACGTACTTTCGGTCGTATTGAATTTTTTACTTAAACCCAGTATATTATAAGAATCGGTTAAAAAATACAGAAAGTAAAGAACGCGAAAGGAGCTTAAAAAGACCTCAGGAGATAATCAGAAGTTTCGTTGTCGGTTGCGACATACAGCGTCCGTTATCTTTGCTATTCCCTAAATGCGCGCAAACGCCTTCACCGTCGTCGTTATCATTGCCATAAGCCACGAACGCAAAGAGAAAGAGAGCCAAGCAGATGCTTCTAACAGATAGGTCACAACGAGACGGTTAACCGCTCCTCGCAAACCTAACTACGTTTATGTATACGTATATGGGGTATGACGCGACGAGTCGCGAAACCCAAATATTTAAATACATTCTTCAAACCACTCGTTACTCTGTATATTCAAATAAATATCAAACAGAGCCCTATGACGTAACAATTTAGTGACGAATAATGATCAATTATGACAATAATACTTGAAAAGGGCCATAAAACAATCGTCGAAACGTCGTCGCCGAACATCAATAAAAAGACAACCACATTTCATATTTATCCAAATATTTAAAAATATCTCAAAAATGAGATGTTAGAAAAATTCAATTCTCACTTTTTTAATAGAAGTATTAAATATTATTTCGGTTGCTTTTTTCACTTGATTTCATAAACTGATTATTAATTTTTTTTACTTTTGTAAATTCTTTACTTTTCAGTTGTATTCCTTCCCTGACTCACCGATGCTTAACGAGTTCAGCTTGACGTGGAATACTCCACGTGTGGCCGTGGTATACGCAAAACTTTTTCTAGCTGGGCGCGTTATTATACACCGAAGAGTAGAGAGACACAAACCACTTCGTTTAAACAGCCGCTGCTGGAAGTCACGTTTTCTCCTGACTTACGCGCGAAATCCAGCGACGATTACGAGCTAGAATTCCACAGCTGTACATTCACACACACACACACACACACAAAATAATTTGCGCAACGTCGTTGCGAGAGAGAGAGAGAGAGAGAGAGAGTCTGAATTGTTATAAGCGTGCGGGGGTCGTTAAATGCGGAGAGGCTGCGTGAGGTGGCAGATGTTGGTGTCCGCGTCGGGGCAATTTCGGAATTTCGTTGCTGCAGGGGAGCATTCGGATAACAGATAGGGGAACAAAGAGAAGATCGCCGGTCCAGCCATAGGATTTTCCTGGATTTTCATGCGTTCATCAAGATAACGGAGGGTCAGTCTGATGCTTTAAATAACATTTTTTACTGAAACGATGGATATGCAGTGAATCTATGCGCAGACATGTTTGTGTGTGTGGGCGTGTGGGTGTGTGGCTGTGTGTGTCTGCGTGCGTGTGTGTATGTGTATGTGTGTAGGGAGAAGGAAATTGTTGCTTGTGATTGATTTAGAGACCAGATGGGATGGCTGTCTAGCCCTTCGCTGGATATTTCAATGTGATTTGTGCTTTTGCTGATAGGGGAACAAAAGAAGAAATCATTTGATGTCTTTGCTTTTTTAAATTTCGGAGTTTTCATTGGATTGGGCTTAAAATTTGAATGGGCGAACTGAAAATTCTTATTTTCAGTTAACAATTAACAGAGTTTTTTATCGTTGATAATTTCAAAGATAAAAATCGCTGTGAATTACTATCGAAATTCAAAAACGAAAATGAAACGAAAAACGAAAAAAAGCACATGTTCTTAATAAAGAAAAGGACAGTATTCAAAATAGTTGTATGTGCAGATTAATTAATTGATTGGTTCCTTATCTTTGTCCTCTCAATACTCGAATAGTTCATACAACTAACAGTAGTTTATTAATACCACGGTAACATTTCAATAAAGAATTCCCTTTTTCTCTTATCTACTATATTAAATATCAATCGCACCAGTCCTTTTATTTAACGACATTTCATAGCAACATCAATTCGAGACGCGCTCGAGTAAAGATAATAAACGTCAATTACACTCAATCCACCCTTAATTGGTATCGATTGTCTCGAATTGTTTGAGCTCGAATATTGGATGACGATATAACGTTACTACTTGGTGAGACTTTATTCAGAAACGTCCACTCCTTGTCCAACTTAAGTACGACAATTTTCTAAGAACATGATTGTGTAAAGCCTGACTTTCAAATTTCGGCACGTATGTACAGTCGAGGTTCCCAGATCGATTAAAGTAAAACATAAGCTGCAGCTTGAAATGGCACCGCTGTAATTAATAAATGCCTAATTTTCACATCAGACATCGATCATTCGCATGCCCATAGACTGAACAAAAAAGTTTGCAAGATCTCATCATTTTCTTATAGCAAATAGCGAACGAATAATTGGTCGAAAGGAAAGGAATGTGGAAGATGAAAATCGAACAACAAAATTAAACTTTAATAAGAGTCTGCAATTAAACTGACGGGGTCATAAAAATGGATATTTTTTTAATAATTCGAGTCTGCTTGTATAAATTCTGTAGAATGTAGTGTTTCATTGTTTAATTAAAATTATAATCACAATAAAAAGAAAAAAGGAGCTCGAAACAGAAAATTTTTGCACCTGTGGCCCACGCCGTAACTCGTCGGTACAGGCTATTAGGAAAGGTATTTATTGGGATATTGGCGCAACACGAATTCATTTATATAAAGGATTAAAAAAGTAACGTAAAAATTGAAAAATAAATTTTCTTTTACGTATTATAGTTACCTAAACTGCGTAAGAAATCAATAATGGGATAAAAAAAATAGAGAAATGTTTCCTGACATTTTATCTCATTAAAACGGAAAAGTGCAAAATTATTAATAAATAATAAATTTAACTAGTACCACCATGGAAAACCAGGAATTTTTTTCGTACAGCACTAAAATTAAAGAAGAACCCTCCATTATCTACGCTGCCTATACCTTTTCCGCTTACTTTTACATCGAAATTGATCATCCCTAGCAATTATTTAAAGTCTATTACAAATCGAATCGAAGATCCCATTTTATTCGTGTTGTTCTCGAGGATTTGTCGTCCTGTGCACGGCTGTAATTTTATCTGGTGTCTAATGTAAAGGACTATTCGTCTCTCTCTCTCTCTCTCTCTCTCTCTCTCTCTCTCTCTCTCTCGTCTGTCTAAAGCGAGACATACAGAGGACTGACGGGAATGCATCGCTGCAGAGGACTTTTCTGTCCACCTCTCTCGACTGTACAGAACCGAGAGCGAGCTGCTTGCTGCGCCCCCATGCACAAAGCAAACGAGAGAGAGAGAGAGAGAGAGAGAGAGAGAGAGAGAGAAAGAGAGAGAGAGAGAGAGAGAGAGAGAGAGAGAAAGATGAGCTGGCCTTGGAGTTTTTAGGGACAACGAACCACTGTGCCCCGGCATTGTTTACCCAAGAGACGGAGTAGACGCTTCCGGATGAATTACAGCCTCTATGGTCAGCTGCGCGAGCGTGTACACCGGATTATTCGACGAGAGAATCTCAATACAGAGAGTACACATATTGCATTTGCATTTCTTAACAAGAAAACGTGATCCTCCCAGCGCAAACAAATTCTATTTTATTCCAGCTCACAGGCGCGGATTAACTTTGATTCGATTCTCTTTCCACGGCCGAATGGTATTTGATGCGAGGAATTGGAAATGATTATACATACCGTGGAGATCCGGTTACTGTTGTATGTCGTGAGACAAAGGTGAGCTGTGCGCGCGGACGGTACTTAGGTAATTCAATAAAATCTCCCTCCGCGCGAATGCAACTTGTAATAAAAATGCTGTGCTCGGCGCCAGTCATAAAACTGAGAAGGGTTATTTCCCTCTCCACTTCTCGGGCTTATTTATACTTATATGCAACGCGTCATGACGATAAATTCGTTTTGCCGTAACGTAAACTTTTCCAATCTGCGTATAGAAAGACTATACTCGGGATGGAAATAGTCGGTGAGCCATGCGTTTCCATATGAGCAGCTCCCGAATGTTAATAAAACGTCATGCAGCTCGAAACAGAAAATTGATCGAGAGGGAGAGAGAGAGAGAGAGAGAGAGAGAAGTCAGTTACACCCGTTCCCCCGCGATTGCAGCAAACTTATTTATCATTCTCCTCCTACTTCATCAAGTCGCTCAATGCTCTTGTCAATGTTAATTTTCTCTGCTGCTCTCCCCTCCCTTGCTCCGGCAACTCCTCTCCTGACTCGCTACTTTCGTATTCGAGCTCGAATCCTCCCACTCCCCCTCCTCCGCCCAGTGAAATTAAACTCGTGGCCCTTTCCCGGAATTCCTGCAGTCAAGCGGCAGTATTTCCAACACGTGACAACTATGGTCTCGGAGAGCCAGACGACGCGACGGAGGCCTAAAGCCTTAAACCGGAAGGAGAGAAAAAAAAATATGCCTTTCACGGTGAGCGCATGCAGACGTGGAGAGCTGCAGTGTGTCTTGCCCGCTTGCTTCTTCTTTTTGTCCTCGCCTGCATGTAACGTGGTTTTCTAGCCGGCAGAGAATGAGCGACTTGGTGAGTGTACCCAGCTGAGGCATGACCAAAAATAAAGTGCAGTCTTCCCTGCTATGTTTATGATTCTTTTATGCCTTTGAATGATGATTTAATTTCAAAATTTTTGAGAAAATTAGCTGACGGATTGACAGTAAGTGGAAATAATGTCTTTCCTTGTACTTAAGAGCATGTGCTATAGTCGGAAAGATTCCTAACTTACCGGCTCTGATATTTAACGAAATATATAAAGACAGAGAATAATTTTTGGAAAAACTCTCTGTCACCATTTCGGTAATGATGTAAACAATAAAAATCTCTGTGAACTGTGGATGGAATTTCATGAAACTTGAACCACGTATTGATTTCATTATTTCCGATATGGTAACAGAGAGTTTTTTCCAGAATTTAATCTCTATTATCTTTATATATTTCGTTAAATGCAAGAACCGGTAGTGTAGGAATCTTTCTGACCATATCAGTACATCCCCTTAAAGCATGATTTATTTTGCTGGGGTTTTTATATGAAAGGTAGCCCAGAGTGCAATGGTTATATTGGTCTTTTATCATTTTTTATCAGCATGATCGGCATTTTTTTTAATACGAGAAAAACCTTTGATATCCGAATTTCACAATACAACCACGGACCAAAGAATATTCGATATCTGCTAGCTTACTTGAAAATATTGATATTCTATTTTATGGACGAAATTTTTGACTGAAGATTACATTTTGGATTCAAAAAATTCTACTTTTTTTCAAATCAACCAAAAAAGTCACACTCTGAATAGGAATTCTTATAATTTAGTTCCCCATTATGTTATTTTGCTATAAAAGAAACGATTATGAAAGTATCAAGTGCACGTACACAGTATACATTATATGTATAATATAATTCTTTTAACCTACTTTTCATAAAAATCAAAAATATTTTAATAATATAATAAACTCTATAATTCCCTAGTACTGCACGAAACAAGCAGGTGGAGAGTGAGAAAGAGAGAGAGAGAGAGTGAGAGCACTGCAAAATCCCCGCAACACAATGACCCACAGAGTTTAAAATTTCAGCAAAATTAACGCGTGAAAATGAGGCGGGCACAGATGTTTTGCTACACTCGACTAAGTACAGCGTACGCTGGAGCGGCCGACGCTAATACATTTCGCGCATCGTCGATGCAATTTATGCGAACCGAAAGGCTCTGCGGAGCCGCGAGAAAGGGGCGGTACCTACGTACGTGTGTGTGTGTGTGTGTGTGTGTGTGTGTGTGGAATAGAGAGAGAGAGAGAGAGAAGCCGGAAATTCGAGGGCGTTTGCATGCACACACGGCGCCGATTGCCGCATAGCAGCGGCGGCAGCTTAGCGGCGGAGGTGGAAGCGGCTTCGCGACGCGGCTCCGCTGCGGCCGTTTCGTAAATTGGATAATTATGCTAAGTGAGCGGCTATATTTGCTCGTGGCGAGAGGACCTCGAGACTACATTCGTGCACGCGCGACTCTAAATTGTCTTGGCCTAAGAATATTACGGATGTTTTCGGTGAGATTGTTGGTGTACGCAAATAACTAGAGCTGGCGATTGGGCCAAGTTTCTCCGGTTCAAGTTATTTAATGCAAGAGTATTCAAAAGTTTTAAATGGTGTAGCTGTATCGATCTATTTTTACAATTGCAAGTCTAAGCTTTACTTGAAATTATCGAAGAAAATTTAACAAGAAATCGCATTGTACTTATTGAACCACCAACAAACTCATATACCTGCAAGTATATAAATATTTTTTCGATGAAAGCTTGGAGGAGGTAAATAAGCCATCATGCAGGGAACGAGTCGATACGCGGTACAGCAGCAGATAGACAGAAAAAAAGGTATAGTCTGCAGACCCATCGCTCTTGATCAATGCGGAACTTGGCGCGACTCACCGGCCTAATAAGAATCCCGCGAACAATGTGGCAAGCGTTCGCTGATTGAAAAAAGAAAGAAGTCCAGCTATACCTGCAGCTACAGCGGAGTTCGATATAAAACTTTTCTGTTTAGAACGCGACAATTGATTCCGACTCTCATCATCATCACAGGTTCGATTCGTACGCGTCCGTGGAGGTGCAGTCAATGCCCAATGGGCTTTGTCCGACCGGGTCTAAAAGTCTGTGGTGATGTGGCTGTGTGAATAGCGCACGCACGGGGCAAAAGACGCCGCGCCGGCAATCCCTTATACTAAAGTGGCAAAAACTGTTTCTCTCTCTCTCTGTCTCGGCTCCATTATGGACGTATATAATGCATCGCACAGCAGCTATACTCGGATCTTTCGGTGCGACGCCGACTTTATGAGGCGCATGTGTTGTGGGTGCGAGAGCGGAGGAAGGAAGGAAGGCAAAAGGAGCAAGAGAGCAGCTTTCCCCCCCCCCCCTCGTATAAAGCGTCGCAGCGTCGGTTGCCAATTCCCGTGATGTGCGTGTGTATGTCGAGCGACAGTGCATGGCGAGCTCCTCCTTTTTTCTTATCCACGCACAACATCGGCTTGTTGCGTCTACTGTTTTTTGCGATCCGTAACGTTCTGGAGTAGACTGATGAAAATATGAGAAGGCTAGAATGTACGAAGGATATACTCCTCCACCATTCGTAAGACAAAAACGCACAATTCCACGAATGCGGCATGAATAAAAGGTTTCGCGAGTTATTGCAGCTTCTGTAGCCGGTAAGAGCGAGCGCCCGTGATTTGCAAGGCAAAATAATATCTCGAGCGAATCTATATCTGTATATTATAGAGATGATAAATTGAGATTCGCAGCTGGTCGATGTTCGTTGTACTCGCGGTTCAAGGCTCGAGTAATTACGCTTTTTCAAAGACTGGGTACATATTTATCCTCATGCAAGTATATTATATATATATATATATATATAGTTCCGCCATAATCGCCTATGCAAAATTGTCTGTACATTAACGAAAAGAATTAAGCCCAAACAATTTAGAGAGTAGTATCGGATGGATGAAAGATATGATATTAAAATACACATAAAGATATGCGTATAAAAATGCATGTACATTTACAGCGACTCGACGTAAATGAAAATCCAGCTCCCAAACATAAAACTTTCATTCTTAGCGCGCAGCGAACAAAGCGAACAAAGCCTTTATTCCCTACTTCCAGACACCCTGCCAAGAGTCGCGGCGCGAATCGCGAACAAACAATTACAACAGCTCGTAATCAAATAAAAGACATATGTACATGCACGCAGAGGCGGCACAGCAAAGACACACGCAACTTTATAAAATATATTTATACGCCCAGCTCGAGGGAGATCGCGCGAGACGTACATACGCAGTTTCCCGTCAGCGTATTCTTATTATATATATATATATACTGTATGCACGAATCGAGGGGGATCCGAGCGAGCGGAGTGCATAGGTCGCAGAGCTAAAAGCAGGATAAGGGAAAAAAAGCGCCACGGCGAGCTTAGTCTGCGCTGCCCCCAAGGGATCGAGTCTTTCGACAGCTTCCATCTCGGAATCAATGCCGCGACGTTCGCTCGCAGTCGTAGACTCGTACATATTTACCCCCGACATCTTTCTCGCTTACATTATATATGTTACCTATACACCGCCTGGTTTTCATCTCAACAGCAGCGACCTGGCGTTTATCAACGACTGCACGTCCACCAGTTTGAAAGGAGGGGTGACTTATATTACGTTTAGCAATATGATATATATCATAACCAAATAATGTAATATCTGAAAAATTCTTCCGAATTTTTCAGATATTACCAGCTTTTTGGAGCTACTTTAATTTGCCGAGTGCAGCCGCGCGAGCGTAATAATTGTCGGGCTGCTTGTTTCTTTAAATAGATCGCGTCCGCATGGCTTTTGTATCTTGAATATACTTACATCTTGCGGTATGCGATGGAATTACGAGGATTTGATTTGGGAGCAGAGGGAGAGGAAATGGATCGGTTTTAATACCGTATAAGTCTGACTTTCCGAACTTGCTTCTTCGTCATGTACATGTAATTTTCGAGCTGCTCTTTTCGAGCCGAGTTTTTACGAGAATATATTATAAATTTCGTAATTCTGAACACTCGCCCACTTATATGAATGCTTATAAAACTGATACATTATATCTATCGTATAGAGAATTAGTCAAAGAAGCAGGCAAAGCGACATCGAACTACGTCTAGTCGCCAAAGAGCGAGACAAAAGAAAAAAAAAGATCATTCCAACTTGTTGCGCGCGCGCAAAGACCATCCGAAAAAGGAGTCAACTCTCTCTCTCTCTCTCTCTTTCTCCTTCCTAATATCCCTCAGCGGACTCAGTGACGAAAGAAACCATTTCATTCCGATTTTTAGCGGTGCTGCGTGACTTACGTATAATAGTAAGGCATATACCATCTCCGCGTAGATCCCGCTCTACGATTCTGCCGGTCATTACTCCCGAGCATGATGCCACGCTTAGTCTCATACTATACGGAAGTGTACAAATGGAAGACTAGTGCGCTATATTGCTCAAACGTCGAACGAGCTGACTTTTTTGTTTCCCTCCATTCAGGACTAGTATTATACTTTGAGGTCATTGTTTTATGCGCTGTTTTAATAACGAATTTAGCCATTATTAAAAAAGTTTTGGGGAATAATGAAATAATTTACGATATGCATTAATATTAAAGTTGAGCTATGAAAAATATTCAATTTATATATATATATATATGCGCGATCTTCCTCCGCCGCTAGACTTACTCAGATTTATCCAAGAACTATACAAATGATTTATCGATTTACAGCATTGCACAGCTCTAGAAAATTTTACTTTTACTGATATATGTATATTTGATCTATTGCAAACTTCTTGTCCAATCGACTCCCTAAAAAGGTTTGTACTACTTTCCCGCAAAGTGGTCAAAAAGTAACACTTTCGTAAGCCTCAGGAACTAAATTTGCTTAGTGAAAACCAACGAAGACGCTCTGAAACTTTGAAAGTTTATAATAAATATAAAAATTCTACAGCCAGATGAAAAATCGGATTCGATCTTTTTTAGCAACAGAACGGAGTCGCTCGGAACTGCGCAACTGTTCACGCACAACGCGATGCTGCAGTTCCCGGTGTTTATTAATAGCCAGTCGAAAAGTGAGCTTATACAGCATGAGTATCAGCGGCGGCAGCAGCAGCAGCGGTATCCTATACCCAGCAAGCTCTTGAGCGAGAGAGAGAGAGAGAGAGAGAGAGAGAGAGAGAGAGAGTTAGCTATAGAGCAAGGTCTTGAGAACCGATGAGGCTTTTAGCACGAGCACGTTCTCACATGCAACTCTCTCTCTGCAGGAGGAGCCTTTTCGTGGATTAGTCGGGAGATATAATAGAGTTGTTTAGCCGGCGTACTTGCGTTGCTTGGACAATGAGTTGAGGCGCGATGAGCGCTAAAAGGCGGAACTTGAGTTAAACGCGCTGAATGCGCAGTGGCAGCCGAACGACGCCGACGAGTTTATGAGTCCCATCGAGTGTTTGTTGTTGCTACTGCACGCTTGCCGAATCTCGGTCGTGCGATACGATTCTTTTGTATAAGGGGCAATGATCTGATGAGGCGGTTTCATTCAGTTGATCATTGAAGTATGACAGTCATCTTTGAGAATAGAATAGAATTTCAGGATAAATGCGCGGCAATTCAATTGGAGTAAAATCTATTCACTTCAGAAATGGTTTACCCTTTTAAAGTGAATTTTTTGACCGTGTGCAGTAAGCGTATTCGTTGAAGTGGAAGGATTGCTATGAGGGATCCGAGTGTATGAACCACGATCAATAGCTAAACTGCATAAATAATCTACAAGGTTTATGCTTGTAGAATTTGGTCCCTAGTAATGCTTAATGCGGACGAAATAAAAATTATATTATTCGAGTGGCTTATTGCGAGCCATAGTCCTCTTTATTTCCATAGGTACACTAAGACTCTAATTCTTAAGAACAAAACCCATCGTAATGATATTCTTGTTATGAGATGTGAAAGGTTGATATGAAATAATTTATTTTTCAAATAAGTGAAATACGAAAATAATTCAATTGCAATTTATTCAGTAAATTGCTGTGTATAATAGAAACAACGATATCAACTAAAATTGTTGTTCCAAATTATACGGTTATATTTGTATTCTAATTAGGAACATGTACAGTCAAAGTAATTATTATAAGTGAATAAAGTGATATTTATATTTTATACTGGAATATAACAGAAAATAGAAAATTACGAAATCATTAAATTGATTAGTTTTAATTATATACATATATAATATTGATTCTATTTTAAAACAATATTTAATTGACAGTTTAATCAGTAGAAATGCAAAAAATAAGCAATTATTGTAGAATCAATTCATTATTAAATTTTGCGTGATTCATTATCTCTAGACATCCCAACTCAAAGTATTTGGATCAGAACATCATTACGAAACTCTCCAAAGCAGAATGTGTGTCATCACATAGTTTAATTTATGCTACTGCAGCTAAAAATTCAACGACGCAGTGAAAGTTGATAAACCGACGAATGCTCGAATATCCAGTCTGCCTTTCTTTCTCATCTCGAAAACCATGAAAGCAGTCGTCTTTGAAGGCACATCATTGAATAATATTTTACTAATTCCATTGTAACACACTATTATCTCTTTGTCAAATATTTGTATTGACATTAGTAAAATTAAGATATGTTCTTTTTCTTCGAAAGTCGTTCTATTAATTTCATTAAAAAAAACTATAACGTTTTTTTCTTTTGTGCACAGGTACAATCTACATAACATTCCTAAAAAGTATTAGAAAAGCCTTAATACTTCATTAATTACTTCGTCAACGACCTCTCAAATTCAACTCAACGCTACTGAAAGACTTTGATAACAGGTCAAGAAAAAAAATCTTTTTTTCAACCTCTACAAGTGTTGCAAAGCTGACCACTCGGTCCGTCACACACGCGCGCACATACACACGCACACGTACACACGCATACTCACACCCACACACCCACGCACACTTACACATAACCAACAAATGCAGAAATCAGTAATTTTCAAATAAAACTCCACATCCCAAATAAATCAGAACCAAATTTCGCTAAACTAAACTGGCTCTCTATCGTTTTACTTAGCCAAACAGAGAGAAATAGGTATCGAACTCCATCCATATCCTCAATAAAAGTCAAGCTCGACTCACCAATTTCTCAATCTCCGATCCGATCGTAAATCCTTTGCGAGCAGAGCAGAATAGAGCCGACAGACACACAGAGGAACAGCAGCAGCAGGAGCACACCAAACTCTTTGGAAGACGATGCAGATATAACTATATATATATATTTTTTAAAGATTTCTCTCTTTGTCTCACACCGCACACACTGAAGAGAACTCGTGAAGAAGCTGATCGCAAAATCAATCGGGCTTGGCACTCGCTTCCAGCCCTCGAGAAAAGGAGAGGAAGCAAAACACTGCGTCTCGCACTGGTATATAATACGATCGCGCACTGGTGCTGTGGTATTTATGATCCTACCAAAGTCTCCAGCGTCCGTCTGTAGGTATACGTATGAAGCAAACAACGCCGGTGCAGGCAAACTGCTCCGAAAAGAGGATCGAGCTCGAAGCGCGCACAACAGCGCACTTAATACTTATTGCCCGAGCGCTGGCTCAAATCTCACCGCCCAGCTCCTCTGCTCTGGAACGATATGAAAAAGACACAGGGGGCAGAGTTTGAGCTGCAGTCGGTCAGTGCGGCCCGAGAGTGTCAAGATAGAGAGAGAGAGAGAGAGATGTACAGAGAAAAAGAAAGAGAGTGAAAGGGGCGAGCGTCGCGAGCAGCAGCAGAGGAGCAAACTGGGCGCGTACGCGACTCACACTGAGCGGCTTTGGTCTGGTGGCTCGGCTCGGGGGAGGCAGAGGAGGCTACGGGAACGGAAAATGCTCGAGGTGGCGCAGCCGTAGTGGAAGGGGAAACATGGCGCCCAGCCGTTCCCCTCCTTTCCTTTCCTTTACTCTCCTCTCCGCTCCTCTCCTATACATATACATATATATATATATATATATATTTGTATATACATGCACATGACTCTTCGGAGTTCGGACTCGGATCGCGCGCCGCGCCGCCAGTCTCTCTGTGCGAGTGTGCGTGTAGTGCAGGATACGAGACTCGAGAGCCGGCATTCGTATGCCTCTCGCTCGGCAGCACGAGGTTGTGTCTTTGGGCGCGCTTCGCAGGCCCAGAGTTTGGTTTCTCTTCTCGGCAGCGCTTGGGAACCCGCCACCCCCGCTCGTTCTCTCGCCTCCCCCTCTCTTATGGATTCAGTAGCGATAGAGAGAGAGAGAGAGAGAACGAGGGAGCGAGAGAGAGAGAGAGAGAGAGAGCAAGGCAGCGTCTTTGGCAGAGTTAAGGTCGAGTCGCTGAAAGAGTACAAAATTTAGACGGGATGACGGGGTGACGGGATCGAGGAGCAAGTAGATGCAGACTTATGGCTATTTTGCCTTGTACACTGCCTCTGTACGACTTTCGAGCTACTATTATACCCAGTTTTGTACTTTTCCAGACATTTTTCAAGCATTTCAGGGCGAGTGTTAATCAATCGATTGTTCTACAATTTATAATTATTATTTTTAATTACAGAAGCAGCGATACGTTAAGAGTCAATGTTTGTTGTTGATATTTTTCCTCTATAGTAGTTTCATTTGATTAGCAGCGCCTGATGATTGATTAGCACACACGAGCTTCGGATTAAATTATTAATTCAGTAGGTTTGACATTTTTTATTTCCAATTCATTCAATCGGAAAATTTAAAGTGATCAATAATGCAGAAATAGAAAACGCGTCTCTACGACAAACTAAAAACTGTAGTATGATGAAACCGGGAGACTGTAAAACAAATATTTTTGAATATATGTACGAAAGCTTGCAAGTATTAATTATTCAGTACTTTTACGTGCATTGAGAAAATACAAATGTGCAGCTGGGACAACTTTTTTTAACCGAATCAATTAAAGTTTGAGCAAATGAACGCAACGCATAACATAAATCGACGATGAGGTGCATCAGCGACCAATCTCCTATCAATCTATAGCTTGTATACAGTACTAATTCAAAATCAGCTTCCATCTTAAACCCCAGATATGCCTACACAGGTACTTCCACGCACAACTGTGCGAACACACACCCATACACGTTCACGAAAATTCACTCAGCAACGTAGACGGTTGGAATCATAAAATATGTTTATACACGGGAGCTGCAAAACACTGCTTTCTTTTGTGAATAAAAAAGCTTTCACTTGGAGACATGCATGGTGCACATATTGCCAACTGATGAAAGCCACGCGAGAGGCCATGTATGGAAGCGAGTTTCGACGAACGGAGGAAGGTAAATAAAGGTAAGGAGAAAAAAGCTGGCATGTAAGTGTGCAGGGTACTACATAACATCAGATTTCCGCAGTTAATATCGCTGCATTCGGAGCCGCTAAATAATATTCCAAAGAAAAATTAGTTCGCGCATCATTAATTATTACTTGGAAAATGCAATTTTTTTTATTCATCGCTCGTTTGCTTTGTGCAATTAATAATCCGAAGGATCCTCGCTCAGACTTTTATCGATGATCCTCCGGCTACTTTTTCTGCATTTATTATATAAACTTCTATTGATTTATTATATTATTTATAATAATGCTTGTCAATGCATTTTTACGTGCAAAAAGTTGTATCTGTAAAGGTCGGATAATATTGGATTAGGTTGATATTAAAGTGATGTACTATGGTCGGAAAGATTCCTACCTTACCAGTTCTTGTATTTAACGAAATATATTATAAAGATAGAGATTAATTTTTGGAAAAATACTCTCTGTCACCATCTCGGTAATGAAGTCACGAAGTGATTCAAGTTTTATGGAATTCCATCCACAATTCACAGCGATTTTTATCTCCGTAATTTTCGACGACAAAAATATCTGCGAACTAAAGTTTCATCCCTTATATTGGTTTCTTTTTCTCATATATATAGATATAGTAGCGAATGCATCTTGTGTTTTGTACTTGTTCCTTATATTTGTTCCTATTCATTTTTAAGTGTCCGGCCCCTAAAAATTATAATTACTAGTTTTTAAAAAAATTATTAAGCAAATTCAACGTACATAGAGAAGAGACTCGTCTGCGCCCTGCGGCACTCTACTTGCCATCGGGGGCGCTGTTGCGCCCCTTGATGATCTACATACGTAAAAAACACAGCCGTTTCTGCAGAGCTTCAGATACATTACAAACCGGCATCGAAAAAGCCAAAATTAGCGTATTTAAAGAGCTAAATTTTTATTTTTCTCCATCATAGCCACTCTGATTAAAAGCCGAAAAGCTCAGCTGGCGCGAAAGAAGAGCTCCACTTGAAATAATTAAGCACGCAACTACCATTCAAAAGGTGAATATTTGCTTTAAAATGCACAGAACCAAACTAACTCTCAAATTCCAAGAACAAAAAGAAAAGCCTCTATGCCACTTGTGTAATGAAATCAAACCTATTACTCGCACCTTTTATTCACCTCGTTCGCCAATACCACAATCGAGCATAAAAGGACGAACAAGAATGGAGCCGCTGCTCGAATAAACAAACTCGTTGCGCTGTATAAAAAAAGTGGGAGCTCCCTATATACAAAACGAAGCGGGCTCAGTATACACAACAAGTTGATTCAATGATCTGATCTGTTCTCTCTCTCTCTCTCTCTCTCTCTCTCTCTCTCTCTCTACCTATCTCTCTCTATCTCTCTCTATCTATCTATGTATCTATCTATCTCTCTTGGATGAGTTTCTTTGTGTGCGCATGAATCAGGAGCGTACCTCCTATCTTAGTGATCAACTGTCTGACGCTTTTGATCACAAGAAGAATATTTGAAGTGAAATGCGTAATTTCGGTCTCCTGTCTAAGCGTAAGGAGGAATTATATGGTTTCCTGAACGAGCTTAACTCTAACTTCGAGTGTCAGTCACACCCTGACGAGAACGTAGATAATGTAATGGACATCATATTGTCAGCGCCCGATGACGACTTTTGATTCCACCCAGTTACCCATGTCTCATTTTCGAAGCAATGACAGTTCTTCGTGGCTGGAAATTAACACGGATGTGTCACAAGGATCAGTTCTTAGTCCTTTGCTCTTCAGTCTCTAGATCACTGATCTTAAGGATCTCTTGGATCATCGGACCGTCAAGTACATATTGTAACCTCCAGGTTTCCTAGCAGACACCTGCCGATAAATTTCTGGAGAGCAAGCTCATGGTGGCGGAGTGGGTCAGGTACTCATCTCCGTGTCTCAACACTGGCAAAACCAAATCAATTTTATTGAGAGGAACGCTTCAACCTTTTTCTGACAACGCCGTGAGTCTTCGCGTTACATCGGACAATAAATTTACGTGAAAACAGCAGGTTGATCAGGTTACGAAAAAAGTAAATAAAGTCCTAGCCTGTAGTATATTCGGTCATTTGCCACTGAGACACTGCGCAGAAGACTGATTGAAGATCTAGTCTTACCACTATTGCGCTGTAATTTATCTTGACGCATCCGAGGAGCAGAGAAGACGCCTACAGAGACTGAACAACACATGTGTGCCATTTATCTATGGTGTTAGGAGGGATGAACACATCACCCTCTATAGAAAGCAGCTGAGTTGGTTGCGTGTTGATGCTCAGAGGATATATTTGGTCTCCAGTCTTATGTATAAAATCATTCGACTCGACGAACCTACATTTAGCGGTATTTTTCCATAAGCACCAGCCCAAAAACACTAGTAGGGATGTAAAAGAACTCACAGTGCCAAGGCAGCGTACGGAAGCTGATAGAGATTTTTCCAGATTAAATGTGTGCGCTTTTGAAACTATTTTTCAGACAATTGCGAAGAAAAGGAAATTGTATTTTTTAGAGAATCGAAACCGATTTGTCAAATTGAATTTTGCGAATCGAACTAAATTTGGCAGTTTTATTGTATTGAAGTTCATTCGATTAAATCAGCATCACGAATACTCCAAAGGTGCCGCGTTATGATGTTGATGTTACCATAGTTTCCTCAATTTTTGAGATATCAAAACAGATCATTTTTAGCCAATTTGCGCAGCCTTCCACAGTTGCGTGGATTCAAGACGGCGATATAAACATCTCCTTGCACTTCATCCTTAATTATAGTAGCTCAGGAGCAGCGCTTGTATTCATTATCTATTTATATTTATTGAAGACTGCTAATAAGGAAATAAACAGGACGTATACCTCACACGCTAGAGGCAAGCAAGTGAGTTTCTATATGTTAACTTCTATGTGTTATGAAAAAATTTCATTTCATTTAATTTTAAATGTTATGTAACATAGCTATCATGCACAACATTTAAAATAACATACATATTTGAATATAAGACGCTCTGTGATATTACATTTAGGTTTGAGAAATATATTAAGACTGATTACGTTAACAAGCCTGCGATATCATAGTAAGAATATGTGCAATATAGTAATTATTATAAGACTGGTCTGCGATGAAAGATGTATTGTAAACTTGTATTAGAAAACTTGTATTGTAGAAAATTTGTATTATTCTTTTGTACTTTTTTACAAATAAACTAATTATATATATATATTTCACAATATAATTCAGTACGCCTGCGTCTGATTAGGTCTGCAGAAGCGCCTAAAAGGTGCGTGATGTTTCTAAGTATATACGTACGCAGCCTCTCGGAATAGTTGAATTAACGCTGCAGAGTGTACTCTGTTGCAGCAGCACTTTCGTGACAGCGATCGATCCTGTTTCGGTAATGTAATTTGTATAGCTGAGAGTCGCACGGATGTTTAGCTTGTCTTACCTGCAAAAGAAAGGGGGAGCAATTAGTCATGTAAATCCAAGGCGAGGGAATAGGTCTTATTATGCATAATTGAGGAGCGTGGCAAGTTAGGTTAACAGTATTTACAGGGTGTCCAAAAAGTTTCGAAAAGATCGAATAAATATGATTGGCAAAACATTTTCAAAAATAATTTTAGACACAAAAGTTTGAAGCATTGTATTCTACTAATATAACTTCGGATTTCCTTCGACACTCTATATAGTTGAAAGTTTATTTTTATAGCTATTGTTAGTGCGTTACAAATTTTGGAAGGTGACAGGAAAGGGGGTACACGGGAGTTCGTTATTGATGAGCAATGGGCATTGTATATGAATATTTAAGTAGTGAAATGATTTTAATTGCAGAATTGGATATATTTATATAAGAACAACTAATTGTATTCTGTTTAAATGGTATATTAAGTAGGTAAGGTGCTTGTAGAAGCTTGTATCCCACGAAAGTGAGGTACATATTTGATTCAAGTGTCCATTATATAAAATATTGAAAGATTAGAGTTTTTCATGATGCAATGTGAGTATACGAAGTTTATGTCTCTCCATTTGCACTTTTAACACGAACAGAAAAGTTGTGTCGTTCGCTAACATTTGTAAATATATGTGTCGGTATTTTCATTAGACACTGCTTGCATTAGACGCTAATTTGATTATTAAATAACGAGGTACACATATGTTAATTGGGTCAGCTGAAATGCGTCTCTCTCTCTCTCTCTCTCTCTCTCTCTCTCTCTCTCTCTTGAAAAGGGTTGTTGATCATACACCGAGAAAGCCATCTCATTAAAACGCAGAAAGTAAAATAAAGCTATTTGCAGCCAAATTTCAGAATAAAGTAAAGTTACAGAAAGTAACTGAATTTTCTAGTAACTTATGCGAAAATTCGACTTTGAATATTTCTTATTATATCATTTTTTCATACTAGATATTCAACATAAAATACAAAAAAGCACTGCATTGGCAGTAAGTATTCTGTATCTTCAAAAAGAGCAAGTGTAATATGCATAAGTCATAAACAGCGTAGAAAATCTCTGCAAACGTAAGGCAAAGAAGTTCGCAAAGAAGTAACGCACGTATTTACCGATCCGACTTAGCAGCAGCAATAGCAGCAGCAGATGTATGGTATGCATATTACATACACGTTTGTACAAGGGGGAACTCACACACATGCGCACACGTGCAGGAGTCGGAGAGAAGAGAGAAGAGAGAAGGGGTTATTGTATGGGAGAGAGGCACTGCATGATGAGGGGGAAAAGAACGAGCTGTGGAGTACAGAAGAGAAACGGGAAAGAAGAGCGAACCTTCGCTCCTACGACATTGGAGACCCTGCAAGCCTCTACTTTACCCTTGTCCCCCCCCCCCTCTCTCCCTCTTTCTTTCTATTCTGCTCCGGCTGTTCGTCAGCTGAGCGCACAGCCTGCTCTGACAGCACAGAGTGTGTGTGCGTGTACCGTATATAATATACTGATTGCTACGCCTTACGCCTATCGAGAGAATTTCTGGTCGCTGCACTGCTCGCTTTTCTTAATCGCCGCTTTAATGTGTAATACAATCGAAGAACTTTTCTTCGTTGAATTTGAGTCAGTAGCTGAAACTAGTATAGATTGCAATGGGTTGGACAAGTGCGGGTTCATGTATTTTGGCAAACTCGACTTGAAAATGTAGATTAGATACCTTCTGTTTCCTTTTATTTTAAAGTCTGCATCCTATGAACTGCAGAACTGAAGTATTAAATAGGAAATATGACATGATGGCTTACTGTTTTAAGTGGATTTTTATGATTCTTCTGATACATTGACAGATTGATTGGTTTCCGATGAATCAAAACTTATTCTTGTTGCTACTCTAAATAATTCAAAGATGCACATAGTATCGTCTGGCGTGGCAAAGATTTTAAGGCATCTGTTAAAGTGATTGATTGAAAGACATTAATTATTTTGTTATAATAAAACGTGCCAATGCAAGACTTTATGGTTATTGTATAACAGAAATGTGCAAATCATAAAGTATTTCATTCGCTGGGAAAATGTTTCATCATCATTATAAATCGTACGTCATGTGTGAATAATCAAAGTAAATTCTTTAGGCATTTCCGAGAATACGTGTACGTTGAATAGAATTGCTTTTTCAAGATTTTATAAAGTGTAAAATTTAATGCATGGCGGAGAGAGGTTCGAGTCGTCGCAAAAGTAACTGCACTTGAATCAAAGATTCTTAAACTAACTATATTTCCAAGGCAGAAAATTAACGTTTCTCTATGCGCATATGTTTTTTATAAGGCGGTTTCTCTTTGCATTTAATTATTATTGCATCTCAGTCGCGTCAAAACTAAACCAAACCTAAATTACTATTATAAAAACTTTTTCGTAATACTATATAAGAATCAAATCATTTTCGTATTCAAGAGGAAAGCTGCAAAAAAATTGGAAGATAAATCAAAATTTTCCTTGCATTGTACATGATTTATTCTCTATTTAGCTGTAAATAATTCAATTGAACAAAAAAATCTAAAGTCCGAGCTTTTTCTTATACAAAATAAAACTGCACATAGTGATATTCAAATTCACCTTGGACAATTCGAAGGCAAATGCACGAAAAATTGACAACAAAGGGAAAAGTCGACTTGAAAAACAAACTCGATTTGATGCAAGCAAAGAAAGACGTTTGTACATGCTATAAAAAAAAGTCGAGGACTTGTTGTTCATCGCGTCTAATGGACATGTCTGGAAGACACGAAGACGGCAACAGCAGGCAGCCATCGTTGTGTTTCGATGCATGCGCCACAGCGGATATTTGATTTTGCGAGAGGTCTTGTACACTCGAAGCTAGTAGTCCTACCACTATTGATGGAGAGGATGCAAATTTATGGCTCAGTGAGTCATCTGAGCTGCTTTCGCGTGCAAGTGAGAGACGCGAGCAAGTATGTCAGTCAAAACAATGATGAAATCACTTAATTAAGGGGATGTGCTAAGGTCGGAAATATTCCTTCTTTACCAATCTTTGCATTTAAGGAAATATATTTATAAAGGTAGCAATGAATTTTTGGAAAAAACGTGGTAATGATGTAAACATTATGTGATTCCAATTTCGTAAAATTCTATCCAAAATTGATCGAGATCTTGATCTTCTAAAATTTCGTTCATAATTCACAGACATTTTTGTATCCGAAATGAGCGCCAATTTTGGAAAATCGAGAGTTTCGAAACTGCTTGACGAATCGGGCGATGGCTCAGATTTTTTAGAAATATGATTCTGTGTCAACGATTATTTTTTGAAGCATTACACGATATATTATACAATTTATTATTTTTTTATAGTTATTGTCTCTGAAAATGTGAATGGTATAATTACAACCTTTTCTGTCTACTATAATCTTACAAGAACCCAAATGAAAGTTCCCTTCAAATCCCTTTATAGAAGAAACCGTCACATAAGTGCAAGTTAAACATTCATAATTATACTCATCAATCATGAGCAATCCTGTGAACAAATGTAAAGTATCAATAACCTATAGAATCGTAACAAATGATTCAACTATCATCCCGCACTTCAATAAACCAATAATCGAACTGGAATTACTTCAACACTTTCAGCCTCTATTTCACAGCTTGTAAAAATAAGCTAGTACGCATAACCAGTCACTTCTAGAGCATAGCAACACTCGTCAATTGCATCTCTATTACTTATTCTAATGAAAGAAAAAACAAAGAAAAAAATCCATTTTTGACAGCCGGTCTCAAGAGGGAAACAGAAATAGAGAGATCTATATAGCACACACCTTATATTGGAATTTTACGAACAAAATCAATGGGCGATCATCAACCACGATCAAATCTCTCTCTCTCTCTATATATATCTCTCTCTTCAAGAACTTCGACACCAATTGGGCGGGTCAGAGGTGCAGGCTCGCTCTGTTGGCGCGAGCAATTTCCTCGAAGGTCGTGACCACTATGATGATTATGATGAGCGAGCTGGAAAAGGCTGCTCTTGCGAGCGAATGAATGTAGATCGACCTCGCCTTTTTTCTAGAGAAGAATCGTTGGCATATCGAGAACAGCTGTCCGGCTCTCTATTGTTTCTGCGCCGAGAAAAATTACTCGGCTCAGAGACTTAGATTGTTGGCCTTTGCTTCGGTTGTGATGGCCAAATGAATTGTAGTAATATAAAGTATTGTGAGATCTGACAACTCAGTATTGTATAAAGCAAGATATTTTAAAACTTATTATATATAAAAATCTACACTGAGAGAATCACTATAGAAATATGATACTTCGCAATTATAAACCGTATAATGTAAAAGAAATACTCATTTTTGCAATTGCTGCTTTGACGACAATGACATATTATGTTTTAGCAACCTCCGAATGCTAATAACAAATAATAAATGCGATTTATTTTAAAACTAAATATAAACCTATTTTTTTAGCGAAAAGATTCACAAAACCATTTTAGAATGATTCATGATCATTAGGTAGTAAGTCTATTTTTGTAATATAATGATTTTTTCCCGCTGAAAAATGGTTAGGTACTATTTCTAGTATATTGCAGAAAGCATAATCGACATACTGCCAACATATCACAAGCTATAGTACGCAGCCATAGTCAATGTTTCCCTTAGTATAGGTACCGCTGCAATATGTTCACTATATATACTGGAGGAAGTATTGCTAATATTTTTTGGAGTTCCAAAAGTTTATGTTAAAATTTATTACTATAATATAATGACAGCGTTATTTCATATTGATATACTGTTATAAAAATTATTTATTGCCTAAAGGTAGCTCAGTAATAGCATTGTGATATGTTGGCAATATAACGGTACAACTTTTCGCAATGTATCGGGGATACTAACAATTTTCCATGGGTTATTGTTTGGGTTTTCTCATTTCTAATTGTGCTTATAATCTTAATATTAAACCCTATTACGGGATGTGGAATAGTCCTGTTTTTGTTTGATCCTTTAACGTCAAAATTGCAATTTTTAGTTTTGAATTTTTGATGCTGTAACTTTTTATATAAATATCCTGGAAAAAATACTAAATCCAGTGTTTCTGATAGATTAAAGTCTTGTCCTTCGAATACTGGTCTATCGTATTTTGGTGTCAGAATTTGTAATGAATGAAATCAAAAAATTCCGACGAGTTTCTCAAGGATATATATTTACTGCACAATTTATTAATATTTCAACATTTTAGCAAAATTTTTTCGGATTTAAAATATCGAATTTTTGAAAAAAAATCTCATAAAATCATTCTTTTTTTTCATAAATTAAGCTATACCATTTTTAAATTGAATTCTTGACATATTCTGACACCATAATACGAAAGACAAGACTGTAAACTATCGGAAACACTGTACTTAGTATTTTTTCTAGGATGTTTACATAAAAAGTTGCAGTATCAAAACTTGAGTACAAAAAATTTTGACGTTTGAAGGGTTCACACGTTTATATTATTAATATTTAAGTTTGCTTCACGTAATTCGACCGGAACCTAAATTATGTGGTTCGAATGGGTTAACTCAAGATTTTACAATTTCCGAAAGAGATATAAGTAATAGATGGTATAAATAAACACAATGCATTACAAATTCAAGGGCGTCGCCCGTAGACCAATCGACCACAAAAGCAGCGCTTCATCGAAAGTTCAATCTCAGGCTTGGAAGGAGCCCAAGTTGAGGAGGCCAGCAGCAGCTAATGTGCATCAGACTGCAATTAATAAAACACTCTTAGAGGCGTCTGGTTTGAGCCTCTCTCCGCAGACATCGCCAGCGAGCGCGTGCATCGTCTCTCTCTCTCTCTATCTCTCTCTCTCTCGCGATTCAGCGGCGCGTAAAATATAATTTGCTCTCGCGCCGCCTCCTCAAGGAAATGGCAGACCGCGACGAGACTAACTCTCCTTTCTCGAGTTTGTTTTATGCATCGAACAAGACACGTTTGCTTTAACTAGGTTATATTCGCGCGCTTTATTGCCGATAATAACAATATCGAGTCACCCCAATTTCTGAGAAAGCTCCTCCAGGAGGCTACTGAATTTATCGGATTAGCAGGGATACCCCCTCAACCGGAATTTTTCATATTATCTCATTACTCGCTGTTCCCGGATCACTTATCTATGTTTATAAGATGTACACAGGGAGAGAGGAGGAGAGGAGTTTAAAAGCGGAAAGCCGGTAATCGAGGCGGTAATCACTCTTAATGCGCGGTGAGTCAATTTAATATGTTGGCGCTAATCGCTTTTCGATGACATTCTCTCGCCTTGCACCTTGCTCCTTGCTCTCCCCCTGTTCTCATCTCGAGCTTCTTCCTTTTGCACGTCCGCAAGCGAGGAATTTCCCGGGGAAGAACTGGTGGATTGGGAAAAAAGTGGATAATCGACATGCCGCAGGAGGCTCGAAAACAAGACGATACTACGACCTATGCTGGACATGCAAGGATGGCCTTTTAAGGGAATGTCTAATTATATCTAGCGTGAGTTGTAAACTTTTTCGATTCAATATTTCTTAGTCCAGTTAAATAAGATTATTTATTATTTGCTGTGTAAACCCAGAAAGGTTCCTCTTATTTTTTATAATTGTTGATATTATAGAGATAATTGTGTTTAAGCTTTAGTATAAGGTAAAATAAGGTAAAAGACCAGAATTTCGGACAAAGCGTTATAGAACCAAAGTTTGTATAGAAATTAATCTATAAATTTTAAAATACATAGACTTAATTTTATTAATACAAGATGTGCTATAACTTTAGGAAGCTAGCTGAAAAAAAAAATCATGAAATACATAAAAATATATTTTATATAGTTAAAAAGAAAAAAGTAATTTTGCACCTATATAAGGTTTCTAAAATGCACATAATGTGGGGCAATCCTGTATGTTATTTCGGACACACAAGGCACACGGATAAAACATAATATATTTGAAGTAAAAATTTATTAATTATGTAACAATTTGTGTAACCTTTTTGACAGCTTTTAAAAGAAAAGTAGAAATTTTCATTAATAATAAGTAAAAAAATAAGAAGAATAAAATAAGGCAAAAATAAAAAACCACTTCCTAAAAATTTATTATTTGTTCCAATATATATGTAATATATAATTTATTTATAATTGTTTAGTGTAACCTCGTCTACTAATTCTCGTACTGCGAAATAGCTTATGAAACGTATATTATTTTTAACTTTTATAATTCCCTTTCAAATAAAAAATGTTTTAGAAGTATACACCTCTTATTTCTTTTTAAATCTAGTTGTAAATATTAAAACAGAGAATTTCCTATGCTAAATTACCTACAAAACTTCCTTTCAAATAAAAAATCAATATGGACACGATAAATATTATAATTCAGTAGATATAACGATCAATAAATTTGAATAGTAATTATATAATTTATATTATTGTAATACAGAAAATGTAACAGATAGAACTTAAAGAAGAATTAAGTATATATAAATAAAAAATTAGAATAAAAAATTTAAGTTAACCTCAAAAAAGTAATATAAATAAAAAAATATTTCTAAAATTTGTTAACGAATATTACTGAAAATCCACAGCAATATTCTCTATAACTAAGAATATTAATTGTTTTGTCACGGTTTAAAAATTTTGAACAAAAACTTTTTCCCCATCCATGAACTTGTCCAGGAGACACTTAAAATTAAGTTTTGTGCAACTTTTCACAATGTACACAAAAATATTTATTTGTTTAATAGATAAATAGAAGAAGTGGATAATTTTGTATCTATATGTCAGCTTGGGTTGTAACTGCACACTATAACACATCAAGAGTCTTTTATATACCTTTCAATAAAGGGAGTTTGACGAACTACGAACACATTTCTTCCATTATGACAACTAACAAATTTTTTACAGCAACCAGATGCAGTTGTTGAATAGGAATATATCGAACGCTTGCACTGCAATCTACTAATTGGTTCGTGCAAAGTAATATTATGTGCCGAAGCTGAACAAATATTACTATATTCGCAAAAGATTATACGCATCAGCTGTAAAAAACGAGCATCGAACCCAAATTACAATTGAAAATGTCTACACATACGTATGCGTGAGTGAATTAATTTCATTCCCGCAACTGGGAAATGAAAGCCAAGTGCGAATTCGTATAGTTGGTGACCGGGGCGGCACTGGGTACGTTGAACGTAAACGTAAATTAGTAAAATTGATTTTCAATAAAATAAATGAAAAGTTTTTATTTGCGCAGCTAAAGGTATTAAAAATGTGATTTAAAAAATGTATTGCATAATACGAAGGAATATTTACGTAATAAAATATACATTAAGTGTCGCCTCTCTAGTGGCAATTCAATGACACTTCAAAACAAGAATTTTTTAAGATATCATTAAAATATTCACTTGAAACTTTGCAATTCATAGACGAAGTGCACCTGTATTTTAGATTTATATAATTTCAAGTATTTATTTAGCTATTACTAATTATTCAGGATCCGATCGGTAAAACAGTTTACTGCTAAAGGTAGGACTTTGACACCCTCTGAAACTATTTATTGCGATTCATCTTATCTTTCTTTGTGTATTAAAGCATTTACACAATGCTTGTTAAATCTAAATAAAAAAATTACAATAAAATAGTTCATTTTTCGAGAAAAACAGCCAATCTTACCCGTAAGGCCCGTACCGCCCCATTCTCCCCTACGTGGCGGCTAATGCAAACCATTATAGGTGGACGAAATTAAAGTAATTGTCATGGGTACGCTTAATTATATCTTATTATATCTCTCATGGCATGTCTATTGTTTATACTCTTTGGTTAAACGCTTATTATAAGGCTAGAATAAGTTAGAGAGGTCATCGTTTGCGACACAGCCCTTGGTATCTCGAAATCTTTACATGCAAGTAAATTTTCATTAAATAAAGGTGCAATTATTACAGGTCAAGAGGTTAATGATTTCTTATTTCCTGCAACACACTAAAATGAGGTCTCATTATTAAATTTGAAAAATTCTGAAATCCCGAGTGAACATTGCAACTCAATTTGAAATCAGTAGACGATCCAGAAGTGGAAGGGTACGATACAGAATCATAAAGTTTCTCTGTCTCCCTCCCTCTCTCTTCCTCTCTCTACTGCACAAGCTGGAGGAAAGTCAAAGAACGAATTAACTTGCTTAACACTTGGCGGCGGCGCTCGTTAGTAACAGGGAGATTAGCTTGAAAATGAGTCAGAGAGCGTGCAATTAGTCATGAAATTTTCTACATCGCAAAGCACGCGCCGCGCCCATGCCACTGCTTGCACAGCAGCTCTAGGAGCTCTAGTGAAGCTCATCCACTTCTTCTCGCTTCCTGATTCACGGAGGCAGAGGATGCGCAGTGAAGAGACAGCGTAAGTGATGAAGATAGACAAGTTGGGTCGTGCGGATGGGAAGGAAGGAAGCATTGAAATGCAGCTAATAGAAAGCTATACACATTGGCGATAACGCTACGAATTCGCTGCGTGAGGTCAATGAATGGACCATAGTGTTTATACTCTCTCTGCTTCTATACACTCTATACAGTTGTTCTAGCTGCGTCTTTTCATCGCGAGTTGTCCAAAGCGACTCTGCCTCGATCCCTTTATCCTCCTCCATCATCTAATCATCACCTCGGAAAATCACTTATACCGAAAGTGTGTGCACACGTGAAAAGGAACATTGAACTACGAGAGTAAAGCCCTTTGCCGTTTAAATACGCTTGGATGATGGCTGAAGATTTACATAGATTATGGAAGCATCGAATGGACTCGCTCAACTTGTTCCGTTGCGCTTGGTGCTGCTCTGCACGTAAATGCGCGATTGAGACTGGGTGTGTGTTGAAGGGGGGGATGGATGATGCGTACGGAGCGGCGACCCATAATTACAGAGATAATGAATAACCTATTATTATTTTGGTTATTGTAAAAGAGCTTTCAACGGCGCTCATTGCACCCGTTTACTGCTTTGATGGATAATACCGATGGATGGTCAATGAATTTCTGTATATGACCGATTGTACCGAATGCTTTTCTGATTGCGCAAATGGTCTACCGTATTTTTCATTTTATAATACATCTATATGTAGATAAACAAATGAATATATTCAAACCAAGGATGTTCTTTTAGTAGATAAGAATATACTAATATATATCCATAACAAAATCGTAAAAACATATTACTTCGTTAATAATATCTGCAAACATCAGGAATTCTGTAAACTTACATAGGACATTAGAGAAAAAGCTTGAACGCGAGGTTCATTTCGAAAACAATCTCCGCCCGACTCGTAAATTTTGATAGTGCATTAACATTCGCGTACCTATGTATTTCACATTACTTCGGCCGCATGCGAAACTTCCGCGATGAACATATATAAAAAGCCTGAGCTGCATCTTTTCTTTATCCTTCTTCCATCTTACTTTGCATATTTCCTCTTTCTTGCGCGTGTACTGCTATTTTCAACGAGCGCACGCGATATTCCCTTTTTTTTTCTCTCTGACCCCTCCGTGACTTGGTCTTATATTATGTAAGTTTTATAAGTCGCGACTCTCGCTCGTGTGAGCCCTCGAATCAATTTGCTGCATACTTTATCTAACCTATTCCGGCAATTCCACGCTAACTGCCGCAACGACATGCTTGCTCGCTGAAGTCTTTCTTTTCTCTCGCTCGAGGAACGTTCGATTTACTTTAGTACCGCGATGTAAAGGTGTTAGGCACCAATGACACTGATTGTAAGACTTTCCTTTTTTTTCTTCAGGATAGATCAGGCGACGTTCTGCGCTGCCGTGGTGAATTGACGACAGACAAAAGCATCGAAGCGCAAGACAAGCAGTCGCAGGATTCGGGTAAGCATATATATACATACACCTATAGGTATTTTACTTCAAATTGTGTTTGTTTAGTGTTAGTGTTGAAATCACGGAAAAATTTCAACGGAAAGAATTTTTGTATTAAATTTACCCTGGAAGTACAGGTAATTCGGGCATAACCTACATATTAGGGGAATTTTTAATGGACATTTACTAAATTATTCAGATACGCCTTATCAAAATTCACCTTACTGTTGGGTAAATTTTCTAATTTTAATATTTATGAAGAAATTTTTACCCAAATGACATTATATATTTTAGTCGAATTGACTAATCGAAATGGCTTTCAATCGTCGATACAGAAAAACTCCATCTACCATTCCAGAATCTAAAGCGAAAGAGAAGAACTCATCTTGCTGCATCCAAGCTAACCTAAAAATCACTCCTGCACATTTGATGAATATAATTAGTTAAGATGCTTATTTCTAGATACGTATTAACAATCTAATCAGCTAAAAATGTTATTACATTAAAATGAGTTTATCTATTGTTCATTACAACCTCATTTGCGCAGTTTGAAAAAATCATAAAAACGTGTTTACATGACTTGTTGATGTCAAGTATTTTTTTACATAGGAAAGGTAAAGAGATTGATCACTGCGAACTATATTCAAGCAAATTATTCTTGCGACGTTTCGGGAGTTTACATCACTTCCTCTTCAGGCTATAAAATCACTAAGTTAAAAAATATTCAGAGATTTAAGAATATAAATTAATTCAAAATAAACAATTCACACCTTGGCTGGGATCTAATCACATAACTTATTTAACATGTGTCGAAAAGTAACAAATAAAAAGAATCCATCAAAAGTTATTAAGTTATAAACATTTTGTTAAAAATTCAAGAGTTAATTTATAAAATTAAAATTAAAAACAAATACTTAGTTGTAGAACTCCCTTAAAAAATTGAATTAATATACTTAGTATTTTTTACCCTTACTTTGTTATTGCACGTTCTGAAACTTAGTCGATTATTTAGCATCATTAAGACCAGCTATTATTCGTTAAATGATGTCTTATAGATTAAGCGTATATTGCACTGATATATGATCGATTAGTACAGTCTGAAAATTTATGTAGTTACTCATAGACCTTCTGTTGATTTTCTAGCTTTATAAGCGTTTGGCAGGTAATTCGCTGAACGAAATTGTACGTTAACAGCTCGAGTGCAGATTTTTCCCGGCTATAAATTTGAATAATGAAACGTTTTTATTCCAATTTTCTTCCATTAAAGGTAAAAAAATGGGGCATGAGAACCGTAACACTCGCTGATTTAACCTGACCTGGATTCTCGCGAAAATAGAGTACGTATATATATAAAGGAGAGAAAAGAAATACCTTGTTTAAATGAATGATCGCGAGGGCGGCAAGAAATTAGTACGGCGTTTCTGTCGAACGTGACCGGCAATAGAAACGAAATAAATCAGTATAAGAGCAGAATTCGCGAATCCAAACGTATTACAACCCGAGAGCTACGTTCCCCGGGTTAAATTTAATTTCTTTCTTTTTTAGGTACTTCCTTTGCGCTTCCATCCACTTGTACACAATCGCTTTTACCTTATATACACTCGCACTCTACTCTGCTCTGCTCTTCTCTGCTTTGCCACTGTTTGGCTTCTACTTTATTTTCGCGGCGATAAATATTTTTTTTGTTCTCATTGAGTTATGCGATACTATTAGTGCAGACATGAAAGGTGGATAATGGAATTACGACGCTAAAGGGGATTAACACGCCGCGGTACTCCTTATTAATTCCAAACGGCATTAATTATTAGTAATATTTCAAAATTATCGATCGTTATTTGATACCAGAGATGCTACCAAAGTACATGATAAAAATAAAAATATTATTGGGGAGATAATGGTACACTAGATTCCTATCTTACCGACTGGGTTCTGTGTTTTCGTAAAATGGAGGACAACGGGGCGCTATATCCGTACTTTACCGACTGAGTTTGGTATAATCGAAAAATGGCCGATATATCAACCAAGCGAGGTATATTAAAATAATATATTGATGGTTTTATAAATATATATATATATATTGGTAAAAATTTGGTGTCTGCCACTGTTACTCCTTCCGGAGTTTCACAATATGTAAATCCATGCACACTTGCATTTATTTATACGTAGTTATACATTCCGTTTTTGTCCCTCTCTAGTCCCACACCATTCCACATTCACCTAGTGGGTTAGGCCTGTGAATAGGGTACCCCATTGGCAAACCTAGTGGAATAAATCCTGGAGAAACCCGCTCCAGAGTGGACGGTATATTGAAAAGTTCGATTTGGGAGTTTATATCACATTACGTAGGCTTAAACTCCAAAATCGTACCATTTCATATCTCCCGCTTACCTTGTGGGAGTATGAGCTAAGACACCTAAGTACTCGGACCAAGTCAGCGCGACAGCAAGCGGTTCACCCATCCAAGTACTAACCGAGGCCATCGATACTTAATTTCGCCGGCCGCCCAAGGTATAATCTCGCTACCCCGCCAAAGCGACGGTTAAATATATATA
>UELV01134901.1:0-35838 GCA_900490015.1 Megastigmus stigmatizans | reverse complement strand
TTTCGTTTATTCAGATTGTTGCAATGATGGGCCCAAAATTGGGGCCCGATAAATTTTTGGGTCCGGTGAGGCCCAAATCACGGTAATGTGGAACTTACTTTTCATGAAATCTGAGTATTTCTAATCAAAAGCCGTGATTTGGGCCTCACCGGACCCAAAAATTTATCGGGCCCAATTTTGGGCCCATCATTGCAACAATCTGAATAAACGAAACAACTTTTGTATTTATAGTTTTTTCATATAAATACATTCTCGACGAGTAAATACATATAACGCATTATGCAAATGACGTCACATATAAACAACTGACATATTTATTTATTACGACCGAAATAAATTGTTGAACCACTCACATCTCAAGAGCAACTATCGATGACCACGATAGGATAGTTTGAAGTATTATTTTATAATTTTATCGAAGTCAAATTCACGTTTCAAAAAAAAATCGACTGGTAAAATTTGCATTTTTTGTTGAAAAACATTAAAAAACTATTGTTTAAACTGTTTTTTTTGCGTCAATCTGATCTCGGATTCGAAAAGATCGGACCCAAAAACGTAAGGAAAGATGCTTTGCAATAATATTAAATTACTTATTCGATATAAATTATTAGGCCGAAAGTAGCGACGAATTTTGGTCAAGTTAGGCATTAAACGGTTAAAAAATATGTACGCAACACGTGCTCAATATCATTTCTCGTCAATGGAAAGATGAAATCCATAGAAAAAAAGTTTTTGTTCACTAATTTTTTTTAATACCCTTGTTGTAAATCATAACATTCTTTAATTTTCAATAACCTTTCTATAGATGTGAATTTACATGGCATATTAAAATGAACAAGGTATTATCAAAAATCGTAACAGACAAGATACTATTTTTTAAATACAATTATGTATCTATTTTTACGCGGAAACCTCAGAGCAGAAAAAGTTTAGAGCTACTAAAATCTATTCCTTTAAAATTAATTCGTCTATAACATTCATAATTATATGTATATAATTAATTATTTATGAATTCAGTTATTGGAAATGATAACATTTATTACCAGGGTACAATCATGCAAATGTTCTAAATATATCAAATTACTGCTTTATCTATCCGTTATTATGCGTATTGAGCATTCGAGATCTTAAATTTCGGAACTGCTAAAATAAATTTTTAGATTAGACTTTTCTATATATATATATATATATATATATATGCACTATACCTACTTATAAATAAATATATTTACACTAAACTCTCATATGTTTAGTTACATAAAAGGATTTAAAAAATATGTCAACTAAGTAATATACATTTAGAAGTACTAATAAATATTAAATTTTGAGACTTTCCTTTAGGTTACGATTTTAATTAAATAGCAAAAAACCGTTCATAAAATATTTTAGAATTACATTTTCTCGATTTAACGTCTATCCATTCAATAGAGATTCTGATATAGAGATCCTGTACAGTAGAGATCTTGTACAGTCTGAAAATGAATGTCTTATAACTGCGGACATTCACCCTTTTATCTTTGGCTTATATTTATTACATAGTATTATTACATATTCCGAACGAGAAATCTCGTCCTGTTGCATAGGAAGGTTGATGTTTGAAAAACCAAGATTTTCAGATCTAAAAAACTATAAGAATTTGAATTAAATTAAAAATTATGAAAGATATTTTGAAATTTAATTATTTTATTATTCCAATATACATATATATTAGCATAAATTATTTTCTTATCTGTACCGATTATTTTTCATGAATTACTGTACACAATTTTTCGATCTACAAAAATATAAATGCGTCAATATTCTTCAATTATAACATAGATATATGTTTCTATAAATATAAGTATCTCAGTGACGCCGTGAACAAGATCGTATACATATCTAATTTCTGCGCCTATAATCGGAGGGTTAACTACCCTTGCAAATCAAAGGGTATGCAGAAACTTAGATAGATTATATTGGTTAGAGGTGAAATTAAACTGAAAATAGAATAGAAATTGTATATTTCTAATTTAGGGTGAATGACCACTAGATTATTATAAATTGTTATTTAATTTGATTGTTTCTCTAAAATCATGAAAATCAACATAAAAATTACATCATTATTATTTTTACGCTATTTGAATACAATGTAACACGACGAAACTTTCGTAATTAAAAAGGAAAAACATTCCTCGCGCTTCAATTGCCCCTGCAGGCGATTTCCAAACGGTTCCTCGCACACGAAATTCACAGTAGAAAAGTCGCGTTACGTACGGACGTTTTACGGTCGTCGATATTATCTCCGACTTCTTACCTTTTTCCCTCATCATTTCCAAGAATTGAATAAACAAGAAGCTAAAGTTTATCGGACACTCTTCATTCATAAAATGCTAGTCTTATCAGTAGTCGCATAAACAAAAACATTGCGTACTTATTACAAGTAAATACGACCTATTTTGTTTCTTTTATCGCCAGTTTGTAGTCTCTCGCGAGTATGTCATACTTACCTTCATCTACCTAACCTTTCGTCAAATCTATTTCAAAATAGGAATTAATCAATGCAATCTTACCTTTAAAAGAACAAAGTCAATAGGATGAATCCGTGTAGTTTCAGCTCACAACACTCGGCTGCAATTCCTAGTATCCTGTACTATCCTGTATGAGCTTCACGTGCACACTACACGTCAGAACTGTCAGACGTCACGACTAATATAGTTGTTCCTCCGCAGTCCGCGGAAACTCGCGTGCTGTTACACGACGGTCACAAAGGGGTCCTGACGTCATAAACTGTGCTCATCGTGGCCTCACTGCTGTATTTTTGCCTATGGCTCAGTAGTTACAGATTACTGAGCCGATGAGCTCGCGGCGCTAGCTCTCCACCAGTCACCACACCACGTGCTTGTGTTTGTGTATGCGCGCGCAGCTGCGAATCTATAGCAGCAATAAACGACAGCCCTTATTTATCCCTTGAGGTTGTAACGATGGATCGTTGTGTTTTTTGAGATCGGAAAAACGAAGAAAAATGGCTGCTGTCCTGCGCTGCTTAGCGCGTGCAACTAAGTTGACACAGTTGACAACGACTAAGGAAATCTTGTCTGCTGTTAATTTTAAGGTGAGCTTCCTGCTGTCGCATTACTCCTTCGTTAGATTATACGGTCTGAAGCATTGAGAGGTTAACTTTTCTGGCGTAGATTTAGGCTGACTTTATTGAAAGTTTAGTTTTTAACAATGATATTTACATATTTATACTAGAATTTTTCTATAATAGATAAAATATAGTACTTAAGTATAGGGCTAACACTTTTAAAAGTTAATAGAATTTTTCTAACTCGTAACATAATTTAGTAGCTTGAGTAGTAAAAGGTAACTGGTTATGTATACAATGGTTAATTACTTATAAACAAAAAAGATGATTTTAAAATTTTTGAAAAATAATATTGAGTATAAATATACCATTTTTATTACCAAAAAGTTGGTAATAAAAATTTACCCTAAATTTCTATTAAATAATGAAGTTTAAGTGAGTACTTGTCACTTGACTATATTAGTCTCGAAATACTTATACACATTTATCAATTGATTTACTAAAATAATTGAATTATTTTTTAAATTAATTACATTTCCACTATTCACATGTTTTAGCTTTTCTCCAGAAATTACTCCTATTACGATTCACCAAAAATTGAAAGTTTGGATGAATCAAAACTTCCTGAATTTGAAGTATCACAAAATCCCGAAGAATGGAAATATGTAGAACGTCTAATGATTGGAACAACAGTACCCATACCAAAAAAGTTTGATGGTCCAGCTCCCTCAGGATGGGTACCACCACGAGGTAAAATGTTATTCATAATTTAAATGATTTTAATACAAACAGAATTATTAAATTTTCTATATACTCACATTAAAATTTCATATTCATTCCTTAATTTTTACTATAGTATTACATTTAAATTTAATCATATTGGCTATCGATTGTACTTGTATATTTTCCAGTTTTATATAAATAACAAAATATATTATAGAATTTAACAAACCTTAGAGAAAGATGAAGCTTGTAAAAAGCAAATATACTTCCAAGTTCCATAAAAAGTAAATAAAATCAAATATACTAATTATTATATTTCCAGTATTGAAGTTTAAAATATTTAAGATTTGAACCTAACTTAAAATAAAAAAGATGCAAAGAACTGTATAAAAAACTTTCTTTTTTCTTTTGTTATAGAAGAAGCAAAAAAACTTCCATATTATGTTCGAAGAACAAAAAACCACATGGAACCTGTTTACCTTCAAATTACCGAAAGAGGTCAAAGGCGTATGACTGTAATTAGATATATTGAAGGTGATATTTGGCAAATGGAACAAGAACTTAAGACCTACATTTCAGAAAAATTAAAGAAAAAAATGTCTTATATTGGACTTTCTGTTAATGAAATGACACGTCAAATAAGAATAAAAGGAGATCATGTAGCAATAACAAAGCAGTGGATGCATCTAAAAGGATTTTGAGTTAGGTTTTGTCTATGTTTTATATTTACAAATCTACTGTATAGTTAATGTTAAATAAATCGTTTTTGATAAATAATCGTGTTGTATTCATAAAGGATATTTTTTTCTTTTTTACAAAAATACCTAAAAATGAGTAATAAATAAATCGTAAAAATTTATTCTGATTTCTTTTTAGAAGAAACTTTAAAATAACCACATGAAATACCAAACAGATCTGTATCTACTGAAACAAGTTTCGTTCAATCAAGCGATGTATAACTTTAAAATAAGCACAGCAATTAGGAGGGTACCATTGAGGAAATGTAATTATTCGGAATTTTTGAGCAGTGCTGATTTTTAAATTTATTTTTATGCGAATATTGGTTTTTTAAAATGCGAAACCGTATTTATTTGAAAATCTTTCCTTGGTTGAACTTGCGTCCATCTTTATCGGCACCAGACCAGCTGAAATATTGTTTTACAAGTTCTTTTGTTTTATCGTCTGACGGATCTAATTTGGTCCAGTTGTAGGATTCATAATCTATCTGCCAATCAGGACATAGCTGTAAAAAAATATTAATAATTAAACAAAACTGTTACAAATTTTTAACAAGACTGATAATGAGATGACCAGAAATTTGGGTCCTAGATATCCTTGAAACTCTCAAGATTTCGCAAAATAATCAGACCCGCATATCGGCGTTCTATTGAATAGGCCCTGAAAATAAAGATATTCTCCAATTCATATTGATTTTATACATTAGTGTATATCTATATATACTACAAAAGAAGATATATAGATATAAATTATGAACAGGAGTGTGGTGAATATCTTTTTTCCAGGGCCTATTTAATAAAATCCCGATTCACGAGTCTGATTATTTCCCACAAAATGCAATTTCTAGTTTCAAGACAGTTCAGCACCTGCATGTCTGGTCATCTCGCGAGTCTTTTTCACGTTTCAGAAAATCTCTTTAAACATAAACTTGATGAAAAAAATAATAAATTTGGAAACAGAAGGTTTTTAAATCTTAATATTTTTAATTAAAATTATAATTTAAGTAATAAAGAACATACCGGAAATGCAAGGTCTTGTCCACGCCAAACCCAGATTCCACTAATAGTGCTGTTATCATCAGTCCCAAACAGACATACACTGGCAAAGGCAGCCTTTCGCATTTTATCTAAACGCTGATACATTCCACTGATTAAATTGCAAGACATAAACACCTGAAAAAAATAGAATTATTTGAATATTATCATAAATTTTTATGATTTCATTTATAAAAAAAATATTACCTTTGTAAGTTCATCTGCGTATTTGTATTCACAAAACCAAATGCTGTAGTTTTGAGGGTCGAATTTTTCCCAAAAGTAAGGAATAGATTTAACTTCATCTTCATTACTATAAAACCGCTTGAAATCATCCATGTCGAAAGTACCTTTAGGCATGTTATCAAAGGGGTTTGAAGATTTTGGTTCTGCAGCCAGAGCAGCATCAGCAATATCGAGTTCTTCAGCTGGCTCTTTTTCTTTCTTAGGTTCTTTCTCCTTCTTGGGTTCCTTTTCTTTCTTTTCTTTTTTGGAACTCTAAAATAACAAGCAGTCATGACCATAAAGAAATCTTTAAAAAATGCAAACAATATGACATTAATAATATAAACTTAAACAAAGAAAAAATAATATAAATAATAAAATCATTTTAAAAACTAGATATTTCTAGGCACTAAAATATATAAATTAATTTAGTTAATTAAAAAGTTGAAAATTTAAGAAATTCTTGGTTATTATATACCTTTGCATGACTATCCTGGAATTTCTTAGGATCATATTCAAGTGTTTTTTCAGCCAATTTAAAGGCACCAATCACAGCAATGGATTGTGGTTGATAAATGACAGTTTGGAACCATCTGTTAACGTTCTGGTATGGTTTGCGTAGAGTTGGTTCCAAAATATACTGGTACAAATAAAGAAGGGTCATGGCTACACTAATATCAGCTAACGTTAGCCTTTCACCTACTAAGTAAGTCCTCGTCAGTAAATAAGAATTCAAATATGTCAACGATTTCTTAATATCCTCCTTTGCAGACTCAACATTCTGTACAATAGTAAAAAGAAAAATTGTATTAAAATAAACATTCTTAAAAAACTTTATCAAATTTTTTGGAAAGTAATTTAAACAAAATATTCTGATATAATTTAGTATACAAAAATGTTTGAAAAAAAAAATGAAATTGTCAGCATAATTAACAAAGCACCTGCAATCGTTACAAATGCTACCGGTGTATGCTATTAATTTCCCTCTTTTCGTTACGAAACCTGACATAATTGTTAGATCTCGCCTTTTAAAGAGGATGTATTTTTAAAAACCAATATATTTTACCTGTTTATTGTAAGGCATAATTCCAAGGAGAGGAAAAACCCATGCACTGCTAGCAGGCAATATTTCTGAATCTGCGAAACCGAACCATTGGATAACCTCGGCTCGTTCTACATCAGTTTTTCCTCTCAGCTGATCATTAGCGACTATATATAATAAAGATAAATTGACATTATTAATATAAAGTGCTTTTTTTTTATTATTTTGATATTATTTTTTAGTGATTCAAAAACCCACCATAATAAGCAATTGCATTACTTTCAGTAATGTATTTGCCATCATTGGTTTCAAAGGCTGGTACCTAAAAATAAATTTCATTGTTAAAATTATTAAAATTCCAGATATTTGATAAAATTTAAAGAATCATCAATATTTGAAACTTAAATATCTATCATTTCAAATCATCTATTATAAAATACTAAGCTAAGCTTTGCCACTTAAAAAATATACAAATGTAAGCATTTGAATGTATTTAAAATAACTATGATCTATCAATATTGTTATATTTTATTTAGAATCTAGATTGATAATGTAAAACATATGAAAATGAATTGCTAGCATTCAATTTTCTGTAATGATTTGCAATAAAAAAAACAGGTCTCAACAAAATTTTATAACAATTTTTGAACTAAAACTGTACACTTTCTACACTTTGAATCAAAACAATACGCAAGAAATCTTCACATTGCCCGATGTTGCCGTAACATCTGGACCAGTTGAGGGATGCAAAAACTCGTGCGCTCCCCCGAAAAGTACACCAATACATCAAAAAAGTACCACGTATGCACCAGAAAATCAACCTCCAAATGATCGAACGATACTTTCGAATTCGCAGATCGCGGAGCATCCGTCGCGTATAATGGGTATACCCAATTCAGCGGGGGGTAGTTGATAAAAGTAGCCTCTCTTGAATTCCTCGCGAGCACCTCACGACGTATCACAGAATTATATATACGAAAATAAGATACCTCCAATAAAACGCGCGTGAGACGCACAAAGAGATCACTGGTGAATGGGGGGCGAGAAAAAGCCAAGTCGTACCTTGCCAAGTGGGAACTTCTTAAGGAAGGCTTCGGACTTGTTGGTCTCACCGAAGACGAAATCCTGCGCCACCTTGACCTGGGCCCCGGAGAACTGGGCCGCGATCAGTGCCTTGTAGGCTCTGAAGTTCTCCGGATACGTGTAGAGTGTCTGTAAAAAGAAAAAAAATAGGACCCGCTTTAGCTAACCGAACAGGTAGTCCCGGTGATTCCCGAGCCAGGAGTCGGCTAACTCGGCCAACGGGCGCGATGTTCACGGCTGCGAGGCCAAACTCGCGTGGAGAGAAAACTTACACCAGACGCCATTGCACACACCGCGCTACGGGAAGAGGAAGTCGAAGGCCGGCTAAAAACCGACTCGCTGTCGAATGTCGCGCCCGCGCACGCGCAGATAACGTCGGATCGCGAGTCTCTGGTGATGCTCGAGCTGTGCGCAACCGAGAGGCCACGTGTGTGTATGCATGCGTGTGTGCATAAACGGCAAAACGCTTGAGAGGAGGGAATGTGTGTGCCTCTCCTTTTTTTACTGTTTTTATACTGAGGTAGCGGTTTTCGTTCTCTCTCTCTATCTCTCTCCCTCTCTCTCTCTCTCTCTCTCTCTGCGAGAGCAGCAGGCCAAGAGGAGGAAAGCAGAGAGATAATGTAATGCGGCTGTACACGCCGCGCGGTGCGAATGTTTCCTTTTTTTTGTACTTAAAGACGAATACTTTTGTAATGATAACTTTTTTGTCTGCGTTATATATATATATATATATATGTACTTGTTAATTCTTCATTAGACACCTGCTTTAGTTCTCGATCGGCGGTGTGTTGTGTGTTTATTTATATATACTTACACGTTGTGGGGACGAGTTGAATATGAGATTGTTTTTCGATACCTTTTTTGTTCATATGCTATATCCGTTCGAATTTATCAAGTGAGTCCTCATTTTTTTTATGTTTTCTCATAATACCGATTTGCTGAGCCAGTCGATTTCGAGTCAGTTGCAACGACTGCTTTCATTTTAAAATCTACACATTTCTCGTTAAAACTACAGGGATGATGTATCGAAGTAGAGTATTTTTATTTGTAACACGTGGTACGGGAGCACAGCTTGATACCTCGAGAAAAAAATGAGATATTTTTGTGAACAAACCTCGAAATGTAGGGTAGCGACATTCATGGACGTGATGTAAGTTGATTTTGAAAGTCTCAAATGTTATCTGGTATACCGGTATTATATAGTTGCCGCAGAATTTGTTTGAGAATCTCGCTGTCGCAGCACTTTTAAGATTGTTTCTATTAAAACCTTGCGAGTGTCTCGTCGTATCTAAACCGCGATCAGTGATATGATTTTTAAAGAAATACAATTTTAATAAACGGAATATAAAATGATATTCTTCGTATTTTATTACGTGAGAGGAAAATTCAATGAAACAATTACATTTTTATAATCATAGAAATATAATGGCGAGCCGCGACTACATATTATCGAGTTCGGAAGCTGTTAATATATTAAAAATCACGTATTTCTTGCAATCACTCAAAAGCACAAAAGAAGCTTGTTACCGAGCATTCACATGTTTTTATGTTAATAAAATAGTAGCAAGCTTATTTATTTTATATTGCTAGAACAGATAAAAGAACATTTAAAAGCAATATTTTGTTAATGCTTCAAGTACAAAAATGTAACTTTTGAATATTATCACAATTGCGTTTTTCTTGTTCGAAAATTTTGTACAGAATATTTTTACATACCATAGAGGGCATATGTACCTCGTGTGTATTTACATTTTCCTTCCTCAGCCATATCGAGGCTCGCACCTGCCCCTTATTATGTGTATAAAATTATTGTAAGCGTTACTGTTCGAAACTATATTTTTCTGTATAAGTACATGAGAAATCTTGAAACCGCTTGCTGACGCTACAATTATTTGAAATGCTCTGCAGGTGTTTATTCAATTGATTAATATGTTGATAATGCTGACAAAGTTTTTAATGGGTATTTCAATTTATAAGTAGTTTATTTTCGAAAATTCCTTAAATATTTGCTGATTGTAGTATTTTTCTATAAAATAATATTATTAATGGAATTATCAATGTCAAATATTTCTACTGTAGCATGCAAAACGATGGTGCTGCAAAATATCGATGAGTATCGAATAATGCATGTTCTGTTCAACAAATTTATAAGCGGAATCCGTTCGCATTTTCATACTAATTTAGCTTCAATATATTTCTTCGATTTCAAAGTTGAACGCTACTTATTCTTAGTAGTCTCTTGAATGGCGCTCAACGTATGAAATGTTAAAATATTAAAAATTGAAGAAAATAACGTTGAATTGCATTGTTATAATAGTAAGTATAATTGTACGGATTCAAAAATTCTCTAGATTTTGTCCCTTTGATTTTGACCGTTTAGAAGATCTGAATTTAATTCAAATACAAGTATATTTGAAAGCACATAATCATTGAACAAAATTTTTTACGACAAATTCAAATATACCTAAGTGTTTTTCTGCATAGAACAACCTTTGAAATTGCCAATTGCACTTACACTTTCTTTAAAACAGATGTTTTAGAAGAATGCTACGTATACAAATTACGTGAAGTAAATAAAAAAAAATTATACGAAATTAGAACAAGCCCACAAGATTTTCAACTTGTTTATAATCTAGTTGTTCCCAATTTTCATTATCAATATCGAAAAATCACTATCTATATTTAATACATTGTACAAATTTTACGTATTATTAATATTCAAATAACAAGTAAGTCTCAATTTATTTATGAATATGTTTCAAAATTTTTAAAATATTTTATTACAGTTTTATCATATAGAATTATATATAATTATATAACATTGGTCAAATATTTAGTTTATTAAAATGTATTCATTTACAAACATTGTATTATTAAAATATTATGCATAAAGAAATTTACGTTGCTATTATTTAAAAAATTCTTTAACTAGATTTAAACTTGAAAGAAAAATTAGAGTCTGGGAACACGTTCATACACGTAAAAGAAAAGGTTCAAGTAAAGTAGGGATTAGACAGAAGTGCAACAAACTGCAGGGTCATTCTGTCCGTTTGTCGTTGCACCCGCAGTTTCAGATAAGGCAGCCTACATTCCCAACTTAAGATTTTCGTAAATCTGTACTTTCACCTGAGTCACTTATCTACAATTCGTAAACAAACATTTTAAAGTAAAGCAAATCTTGCGGCTAATGTTTTTTTTCTTTCTATTTTAATTTAGCTGACTTGGCAATTATATCAGAATTAATATTTTTATACATATATGCACTGTACAAGCAAAACTTTATATACATTTTCAGACATTGAGAAGTAAAAATTCGCATATAGCATGAAAAATAAGCGTATAATAATTTTGCATCTATAGCGATAATAAGTAGCACAACGGATTGGCATCATCGATTTTTCTTCCCATCGAAATGTTTTATATTGTCAAACGCTTAGAATGCAGTTCCATTGTCTTGGAGTTGTGGACGAGTATCGACCTATCGTCACGTAAATTAGCAAAATTCGTGACTAGATCGACTATACTCGTCCCTCGTCTCCCAGCAATATGCACCGCAACGGTCAACCTCCCCCGTAAACCGATCCATCCGGAAATTTTACGATAATAGGTATATATATATATATATATGCCGAGAGAGACTGGGAGAGAAAGCCGCTTTATTTTGCTTTGGGGACTAGAGCTGTATGTCATAAAACCTCATAAAGCTTTGTCATCAGTGCAAAGTATTCGTGGAGATTAAGCCTCGGCGCGCGCATATCATATTATTTTCCAGCGCTCAACCTTACTTATATTTAAAGTTCACAGGCACCGTTACTGTGACGTGTGGTTTTCATTGGTTTTTCATATCACAGTTGCGGTTACTGATGAATTTTGTATACGTTAGCCATCTATGCCGCAGCCGTTCTAATCTTTTCGTCTTTGGCACAACAAACACGCTGAATCAAATTCTTTGATGGTCGTTATATTAATATTATTCTATATAGTTACAGAGAGAATTGGTAATACGATTTTAAGGAACTGCTGCTGTGATGTGTGGATATGAAATTATATCACAGTAGTGGTTACCTAAGATTTTGTTACGCAACGTCATCGATTTTCGTTTTTTTTTTTCTTTTAGATGGGAATCGTGAAGAAAACGTTGGAGGTACGGTTCTTAGACATATAAAGTTCAAAATATTTTGAAAATATGTATATGCAATGTCATTGACTTCTCCTTGGCGACTTAGTAAGTAGTTATAGTGTATGTGATATGTCGTAATTATAAAGATCGCTGGAGGGAATAAAATTGTCGATTTTCTATTGTTGCGGATTAACAACTTCATATATAGCATTATTATTACGGTGCGCCTCAATTAGAACGTTACTTATTTTGTATGATGTATATGATTTATTGACATATAAATATATAAATTATTTGACTAATACAATTATTATTTTTATTTTATTATCCTAAACCTTTTAGTTTTAAGCGAAGATAGTTAAGACTGAAGCCAATAAAAAACAATATTATAAATAGTGATAAAAATATGAAGTTTTTACAAACTAATTATAGTATATCTTCGTTGCTCTCTTTTGAAATGAAAATTACTCTTTTCGAATTAAGTTTTAAAATTTCTTAAATATAAAATGCTATATACATATGTTAAGTATAATTAACTATTTGTTTAATTTTGTTTATAATTATTTGAAAAATACATAGTATGTAAATGCACATAATAAATATGTTTATTTAGTATGCTGTCTTGAAATATTGAAATATAAATGAAGACGCAGTGGAGACGCGCGACTCCAATTGTTTTTTTTTTTTAAATGACCTTTTATTTTCTACATGATGCTTTTAACGTTTATGCCCAGCAGGGTATCTTATAATATAAGTCTGTTACTGGCGACAGCCGTTATTATCACCATCTCTATTATGTAGTAGCCGTCCCTTACTTATTCATTTTGCGCGCGAAATCTGTATCTGACGGGTTCAACGGTTTGACTTGGCTGTGTATGAAATTGAAAATGATAATATTATTGTGTCAAAATGTTCGTTATTACATTAGCATACAATTTCTAGATTTTAATTGAAAGTTTATACGTACAAAATAATGAAAATGATTATGTTCCTGGGAAAATTTAAGAATAAAATTTTTGCATAAAAGCTGCTAACCAATTCATTAGTTATTTTATGAACATATAAAGGAATACAATTTTTGTATATACAAGCACAAAGTTATATGTGCAGCGCTATTTAAATTTCTAAAACAATTCCTTTTTGTACAAGATATTACTTCCACTAAGTGCTCGATACTGTAGGAATGCATTTAACATGTATAAGAATTTATAAAAAGCTAACACAGAATTGATATCAACGTCATAATACATAGGCGTGCCACATTGATGACGCATATGTATATTAGCATTTTTTTTAACCCGTTAATTATTATTCTTAGTGTATGAATACTTACATCAACAAAACTTAATTCATCTCAATAAAAAAATATTGGATAAATAGTAATATTATCCAACTAATCATAATTCTCTAATACTTCGTATGCAATAGAAGTACTTATAATAGTGAAATTCTAGATAAAATTTTAGTTCAACGTTAATGAAGTTTGTAATTTGACAGCTAATTGAGAGTTTAACGATTTTAAATGACAGCAATTATGCTTAAGTGGTTTTCTTTAAATTATTAAAATGTAAGTGTATTAAATTTTATTCCGTTGTACTATATTCACAGCTATAGCTAAATATGTAAACTAAATATTTTATTGCCACTTTTAATTTGTTAAATTAAAGGATATGCTCGTAATTTCTTCAAAACTACAAATGTTATACATATAATGCTGCACTTACACCGCATAATTTATCACTCTCGTTTCATGTACAAAAAATACCTTATTGCAGTATTAAGTAATGGTGTCACTTTTATTAATATGCCATTTTATAAAACAATTACTGTATAGGTGGAAAAAATTTGACTACTTTTCAAAATTTTTTTTTTAGTTTGAATATTTTGAATAATATTAAATACCAATTATGCCGCGTAAAAAATCGATTGGATTATACATGATATTTGTTCATTATACAAAAGTAAATAAAAAAACTTTGTGTTTTTTATTTGTCTCTTTCGGAATGTTATGGCAAATGATTTTCTAAAACGTGATTTTTTTAATAAAATGAGATTTATAATAATTTTTTTACTCGCTACATTTTAACAGATACAAAACGTGTCATCTTTTTATTTGATATAATTTTTATCATGTAGCACAATTAACACAATGTAACACAATTTAATTCGTTTTGTAATTGCTCATAAATTTTGAATGAATAGTGATAATAACTTGTTCTTAAATGCAAATGAAAGTTTATTATCTGTACTTATTAGCAAAAGCATGTTTTGCAATGTTCATGATTTATATATTTTGATTATACTGATCTTAAGTCGGACCGTAAGACCCATTCGCATTGCCGCCGAGATACGATTATCATATTTTTGACCAAAGAATGTCTGCAAAGTTTCAGCCGAATTCGTAGCCTGGAGGGTGTGGACTCTCCTTGTGAGTTACAATCATGATACTATTTTATACTGATTTTTTTGTTTTAAATCGTGACCTTGATGTTTCGATATAAGAATTAAGCACAAGCATGGATTCTTATTTGTAATGTATGTACACTAAGAAAAAAATTTAATTGAATCAATGAAAATTTAATTGGTTTAATTAAATATTTAATCATAATATAGCATCATAATATAGCATAATCATCATAATATCATATATTTAATTAATGCAATTAGTTCATATTTAATAGATTCTATTGAATATATTTTTAAACTAGACGTAGAATTTCATCAAATCCATAAAATATTTCATGAAAATAATTATATTAAATTTTTATATACGTATTCAATTTTTAATTAAATTCATGCAATTGAATCAATTAAATTTTTTTTTCAGTGTATAAGTATGTATGCAAAAGGACAACATTGTGCTTAAAAAAATATTTCCGCTTATCTAGAAGTCAAAAGTTAAAATTTCTGTGCAATTGCTCATAATTAATATATTTATCCTCTGGTTGAAGTGATTCATTCCTTTTTAGATTTGAAAATGGAGACGAATCTTACTTGATATAAAATGTAAGTCGGTTGTTATGAAAGAAATATCGGTTAAGACTATAAGTTTTAACACATTACAGTAAAATATAGTAGAGCATATTTAACCGTTAATATTACGAAAATTGAACCTTTTACATTATTTGTTGTATTTAAATATTAAATTAAAATAGTAAAACTTTAAATTTAAATTATTTTATGATAGAAAGGATACTAACAAAGTTTAGCTTCTCTAATTAAAATTAATTAATGAATGTAAAGTTTATATTTATTTCATTTTAATTAAAGGATTTTATCAGTTAGCGAAACTACACGTTACGAACGGGTAGATTACCTTGGACGTGTAATGAATAACCGTCTTGGGTATGTTTACTAAAGCACGTATAGAGAAGGTTTAATTGCGCTACATCGATCTAATTCAATAATATAATACTTATATGGTTACAAAAGCCAATCAAATTTTACGAATCTGTGAACTTCTTTGAAAGCTTTATACGACTTATCAAACTATAATTCTCCTTATTAATCGAGTGCATACCTAATTTTGAATTACATACGTTTAGAATAAACGAATAAAAATTCAAATGTTATCATAGTTACGTGTTTGGTACAGCGAAAACAAGACCTTGCATAAAAGATTTATATAATAAGACTACATGTATCTATATATAGATACTTAACGTTCTATAAATAGAAAAATCAATTTAGGGGCAGAAAAGTACCGTTTACTCTTTGCACTTACAAATATGTCTAGCACGTACGTACGTTGTACATATCTGGCAATTAATTAAGTTACCGTACAATATAAATATTTATTAAATTACGTTACTATACAGTATGTGCTATATAGTGCGTAACGGGGATAATACTATTTTATTTTTATACGTATATTTCGATTCTGTAACAATATCATTTTTCGATAAAAATCCTTATTGTACGAATAGTATAATATTCATAATATTAATAGAATTTTCTTTGTCGACTGTTGAGCTTATCAAAAGTGTTCAGACTATTCTCCTTTCCGCATGTTTATTTTTAACTATACGATTTGTCTCCTCGCTCTTAAAACTAAAACTTGAATAGGGCTTTCATCTATATTTTTCTTCTTGAAGGAACAAAAAGAAATCGTCATAATAATTTTAGAACATTATAAATTAGTGGTAAAATGAACGGTTAAAAATGTTCCAATTTTAATTGCATATGTATGTGTATTATGTATGTAAATAATTAATATTATATTTACGATACTGCATATGAATTATGCTTGTAAATAATGATCGAGCACATTTTTTCAAGTGACACTTATATGACTCTACTTATATTATTGAAAGAATTACAAAAAAATAGTTTTACAATTAAGCAGAATAATTCTGTATCTTAATTTCATACTGATCGAATTTTCAAAATTATACTACATGATATCAAACTTTAGTTTCAATGTATGAATTGCAACTTAAAATAGTAAGACAAATATATACTTTGGATCGTTTATAATTATTATGATAAATTAAATTGTTTTTAATACAGCTTTCGTTGATTTTTCTGTTATTCTTGTATTCTTAAACAAGGTGTATTTTTGTTCTAAAAAAATTATTATGTATTTTATTTCGACATAGCAATTATAATAATAATCCAGTTATCGTGTATTTCAGTTCAGTTTTTGTAAATTATCCAGTAGATTTAAATCCCCGGACAACTGTGGTCGCCTTTAAATTCGAAAACAACAGCACCTCGAAAACAAATACAATCGACTAATACACGCGCGATCGACCAATGGTCTCTCGCAAAATTTGAATTTTCGTGCGTGTACACACAAACACTTATCCGCGAGCAAATGTACCTTACTTTAGGGATTCGCTGATTCGCGCTCTTCCAAGAAGACACAAAGAAAACCCGAAAAGGTGCGTGAACGAGAAAGTGGGGACATTGGTATAAAACCACCCCATAACTCGCATTGTTACTCAGTTTTCGCGCAGCTCATCATCGTGGGAGTTCGATCGCGACATATACATTTAGAAACTCCGTATCCGTGGTAACAAAATTCAGATCTGTGTTTTCGAAAGCAGTCCCTTTTGGATAACATCTAGTCAATCAGACAAAATTTAAAGATCTGAACTGAGGATGTTATTCAATATGGGCTGCATCGTCATCACCGTAAGAGCGAACAACGTACAAGAAGAAAATCATCTCCTGGCTAGTCGGGAGAGTGCGATCTAGTATCACGTTGTCATGATATTTTGTGACTAGATAGCACACTCCGAATTAACTTTGAGAAAAATCAACCGTATGTACCGCATCGCCGCCGAGGTAAAGCTATCGTCATCGTTTTACTTTAATCTTTGATTCCTTAACTTGTATCTGTTGGAAATGATTGCATGCTGATATGGTATACCAAAGCATGTCGAACGCTGTCGCAGTTTTCCAACCAACACTGAGTTCGAGAAAGGTAAAGAACATTTTTTTGTTGCACGATTTGGCGAACTAGCTTCATGATAGATTCGATACCCATATTGCAAGTTAATCAAATCAGCAACATTTAAAACACAATCATCTATAGTGATTCACCAACCTTTTTGTGGGAGACATGAGGATCATCGCCATCGATGTTGATAGATTTTCTTAGTACTGTTACTGAGGTATATGTTACTGTTTTCATATGCGACAGTGGGAGCACGAGATATTTTATCCTCGAATCCAACGCTATGGAAATCAGGAGATTTTTTTTGGTTTCGAGCACAAAGTGGGGCAAACAGACCCAGTCTGGCGATACGTTTTATATCAACGCCACCGGGTGATGTTTGTCCCTTCAAAATGCTATTTATCATCGCGATACTAACGAAATAAATAAATTTTAATAGTTGAATATTATTGTGATATTCTATTAGTATTTTGCTTGTTAATACTGTAACGGTAAAAGAATGAAATTGGTGAAAAAGTATTCGTTATCGATTAGTAGCGTATTGTCTAATTCCAAATTTAAACTGAATGATCTGCACGTACGTACATCTTCGACTTTTAAAAATATTATAAACAAATTTTTAAATTGGTGTACTTACCTGTTTATTTTAACTAGACCGATTTGATCGCTCAAACTAACGTAAACAAGGGAGGTCACATGCAAAGTATATATTTAATTCCATTTACGTTCAAATTTTTGTATTGATATTGTTTGGCGTAATTTAATACTAATTTTATAAATTTTTGCTAAATTTTCTTCCACATTCACGTAAAAACGGCCGATTTGAGAAGTTACTTACGATTTTAAAATTGATAATAATGTTCTTTTAAAACTTCTGCTTATAATGACAGATTAAAATAAATTTTAAAGATTCAATACTAACTTAAAATCCGTTAAAATTATGAAAAAAAAAGAGACCATTTACATGGCTAAACGTAAATGTTTATTTACGAAATAAGAAAATAGATATCTACTATGTTTACTTAATCAAAATAACTGCTCAAATTTAAATGGTCGTGATGTGAGAAAAGTAAACATAAAGACTTTTGCTTGTTACAATTTGAAAATGGAATATTCATATACTTATATGCTAAGTTAATACTTTTTATAATATTCTGCCACTTGTTAATAAGTCGTAATTATATGTAAGAGCATTTTACAAAGTTCTCTTTATTATAGTTACTGTTTCATTTCACATTATATTGTCTTTAGTGACAGTTTAATGTGAAATGCTAAAATTGTTGCTCGTATTATGACATAAGAAAGTCAGTTGTTGATTTTCTGTTTTTATTTCAAAAGATATACTTTGATATATATATAAGATCTGAATTGCGGATGTTATTCAATATGGGCTGCATCGTCATCACCGTACAAGAAGAAAATCATCTCCTGGTTAGTCGTGAGGGTACAATCTAGTGTCACGTTGTTATGATATTTCGTGACTAGATAGCACACTCCGCATTAACTTTGAGAAAAAAAAAGAGAAAAAAAATTTTAATTGAAATATATATATATATTTCCAATTAAAATATTATGCATAGTTGTTTTAAGTCTAATTAACGAAATTCACGCTAGTAAATAAAAATGATTATCGAGAACATTTTTATAGTTGGAACATGTTAGTTTGAATTTTCTGGTAACGTAATTTTCATATTATCCCGTTTCCAGAACGTGTATGTATCAATATTTCAAATACAAATGGTTTTTAAATTACTCAACTGAAAGTTTGAATCTTCAAAGTCGTTAAATCCTTGTGACCTTCGAAAGGATTCTTGGCGCTTCGAGACTGTAATGGAAAATGAAACGTCGATTTAATATTTATTTTAGAATAAGACTTATTTTATACGCATTTTTGAGAATTATTTTTATCGTTTATTAATATCAGATTTAGGTACGAACTTGTCTCTCAAGTATTTGTAGTAAAAGCATTATAGCTGTCAATCTGTTTGAATAAGGCTGTGGCATATCTGTATGTTAGATATACACAAGAATTTTCTAAAATATCCGTAAAAGTTTTATTGTTTAAAATTTATCTTTACACGAAGAAGTATACAAGCAGTTGGCTGATGTTAACTTTGATTTTAGAAATGAAACATTTCAAAATCAGTTTCGCAGTAAAGTTACACGTGAATTACATAATGTATTATAACATATTAAGTTATCAAAGCAGTAGAAGATAAAATATCAGCCTGCAATCATCTACAAAATGTTCATGTACGATTTGAAAATTGTGTTATTCAAAACTTACATTGACTTGAAGTATATATACTTTGTATAAACTCTTTAGGCTTTAAAACTTGAAATGAAAAATTTATACACCGGATAATCATACATTTAATAATTAACGAATTTCAATTTAGCTGCATATATATTTAATCGGTTTGAACTTCCTTGTAAAGACAAATACTCAAAAACAATACATATTTAAAAAATTCTCCGATCACTCATACATTATCATTCGAGATCAACATATTGTATATCTGCCACACACGAAAAATTTGTCCCTTCTTTCATTTACATATATCTAATTTTCCAATCGCAGTGTACATTCCAAATCCACCATATTTGCAAGATTGAAGAGGCACAGCCAATTTTCAAGATTCAAATCTTCTACAGTAATATTCACGAATACCTCCCGCAGTATTAGCAGCCATTTTTCCCATCCCTTTTTCCTGAAAATATACAGAATTCGTATCTTTCCGTGCACCCTTCGAAACACAGCATCTCATAAAGCTAGTTCCAGGTATATACGCAGTGCGGGGCTCAGGTAGAAATTAGTCAGGGCCATTTCCTTCGGAGAGTATAAAAAGCCCTGCTACAGCCCATAGCGTCGGTATTCACTCGTCACCGTGGACGCTAGGAGGACATATATCTATATAATTTTCACCGAAGGAAAACCGACGCCATGTATACAGCGCTGTATTCGAGTCCACGAAACATTCGTCTGTTGAGCGTCACTCGAGTTTCGGCGGTTGAGCTGTTCCTACCGGTTGTTATGGTCTTCGGAGACACTGTATGCAGAGACAGTAAGTAAATATTTTTCACTGTTCATATAGCGTTGCGAATACGTGCGGGTGAGTAATCAAAACGTCTTCGAATTATTTGTAAATCGACGGGTGCGTACTTTCGAGCGCCAAAATATATAACCGTGCTGAACGATTTCGACGCGGAAAAGCTGCAGCCATATTGGTGAATGTTTGACGATGGAGGGTTGCGGCTTCGCTTTCGGAGAAGGAAGTTCGTCCAGCGTCTGCACTGCGCCACATCGGCAAAATACTGGGAGCAGCTAATAATCGTGTTCATATGTATCTATCTGACCGTTACTGACGAGTGTTAATCTAGTTTCACGTTGTTGTTAGCAATCCGTGACTAGATTACATACTCGTCCTTGACGTCAAAAAAATAACGACGAACCGCAACGATTGCTATACATTCATCGACTTCTTCAAGTTCGCTCTTCTTTGGTGTTGTAGCTATGTGCGGAATTCGAGACTCATAAAGCTACTTCACCAAAAAGTTGCGATCGTGATGCGAGATCTTCAGAGAGAAAATCAGAGGTAAATAAAGTGAGGAAAAGATTTGAAAATTTATATAGATTCTGCATAATATACTTTGATGACTAAAGCTCTGTATAAATTGAAAAAGTTATAAAGCTTTGGCATTGGAGCTTATTGTGCGGAAATTTAGCTTCAGTGTTGTCCAGTTTGTTGTCCTTCGAACATTAACTTCGCGATAAAAAAAAAGCTATGTAAAATCATGAATTATCGTCGAGGAAGCACAAGTTCTTCAGGTGCATATAAATTTCGGTGTATTTCTCTTTGGTTATTTAGCTGTATGGATAATTTTGAAACCATAAAGCTATATTCCCAAAGCGAAATGCATAATCGAGAAATATCAACAAGTCGGGCAAGTAAGTTTTTTGAAGATAAAGAAATGATTTGCGTATCGCTTTGTAAGTATGAGATGGTAAAATTTTAAGGAGCTGTTACTGTCGTGTGTTGTTTATTTGTATTCATATCACAGTTTCAGTTACTTAAAATTTTGCTGTAACGTCTTCGGCAATCATTCCTATTCGAGTACATCCGTTTACTGTGTTAATTTTCGTAAATTTTAAGTTTGGTAATAAATCTCTAATTTTGTGTGTCTCTCCGTGCAAGAGAACATTAAGTAACCGTCTACCGGAAACAAACTTTGACCGATCAAGCGATGATCGGCAACTATACCTGTCTTTCCCTTTAGAAAACCAAACATTCGAAAATTCGTTACGCTGTAAAATTGAATTTTATAATTTTGTATCATCTGCAAAATATTCACATGCGATTAAAAAATTTGGTTATTAACGATAACCGAGTTCATTCAAATCATTCCATAAATATTCTCAAATAAGAACAAAAGAGAGTGTTCAAAACGGTTCAACGGTAACAGAATAATTTGCGCCCGAACTCGTATTGTAGCGGTCATTTGGAAGACTTTCTCCTGCACGTAGCCGAAAGGATCGTGGGCTAAAATATTTTACAGCTGCACCCCTCGGTTCTTCTTTTCAGAAAAGCTAAGGTCTGTAGGAGGCCCAGCCTTGAGGGATTAAGCAGCTGGGGTCCCCTTCAAGGCTAATATATATATATATATATATATATGCGAAGAAACTTATCTGCTTAGCACATCCTGTCTTAGGCTGCTGCAAAGGAAAACCGACGTCGATCAGCCCTATGTGCGCAGTTTGCTTGGCAACGCGTCGCTTCAGTTTTTGGCCAGTCAAGCGGATCCTCACGATTGTCCTGCCAACTACTTGTAGCCTTAAGATTTTCGTGCGTTTTCACGTTTTTAAAATTGTTTGTATAACTTCTGGTAAGAATAGAATTGGATTTAGATACGAAAGTTTGTTTATATTTTACTTCCGAGGCGAGTATGAATCTGGTATCGCGGTTGTGTTAGATTTCGTGACTAGATTACATACTCGTCCTCGGCGATAAACATGCACCAACGAATTAATTAATCGCCGATTTTTCTAGTTCGCCTTTCTTTGGTGATTTAGCTGTGTGTCTAATTTATGATTCATAAAGCTTCTTCACCAGGAAGCGGCGTTCGTGGAACGAACATCGAGAGACTTTCATAAAATTATAGCGGTAAACTTTTGGTATTCTTATTACAATATTCTTTGGAAAACTGCGGAAAGTTTAAAAAAGCTACAAAACTTTGTCATCGATACGCATATTTCGATAAATGTAAGTTTTGCTACAAAATGAATGTCGAACTCGGACTTAATAATGTACTAGGTAATGCAACGGTCTGCAATGGAGTTCGCATTTTGAATTTCAGTTAGCTCGACGTTGAAATGTGAAATCGCTAAGCAGTTAGTATAAGTTTGCTTCAACAATTCTGTATGACATTCTCTGGTGGATAATGTAGATTTTGAAATTTTCAAAGCATTGGATGGTAAGTAATATGCGTAGAAGTTGCTTTAAAGCAAAAGTCAAATTGACTTTCAGACCGAATCAGAATATATAGACACTCAACGTTACGAAAATCGCACTACGAATTTCAGTTTGTTACCGTTCGAACACTCAGCTTGATGATTATATTTGAAATCATAAAGCAAGTGTCGAACGTATAATAAACGTGTACCACTCATAAAGGCAGCTGCAAGAAAAGAAAAACATAAATAAAGAATGTCAACGAGTCTACAGGGCAAACGGAACTAAACCGAGTTTCTGTGTATTCATCTTTGGTGATATAGCTGTGTGGAAAATAATGAAACCATAAAGCTAAATTATCAAAGCATAATAAACGTGAAACTATCAACAATTTCCGCTGTTCCGAACGAATAATTCGCCACGTCGCCGTTGGATTATAACGGTATAGTTTCAAGAAACTGATGCTGTCACGTGTTTTTATTATAATCATATCACAGTACCAGTTACTTGAAATTCTGCTGTTTCACATCATTAGTCGCTATCAAATAGAGACTATTTATATACAAATAATATATACGTATTGAATACTATATGTGTGTCATTTTTTTCCCTTCATGTATTTCAGCAATATGGATTTTAACACGTTGATTCATCGATCGAAACAAATGCTTTACATTAATTTAGTGCAGCATGGGGTGGACGAATCTAGATTGACGTTACAATTTATTATATGAATACGCCACTAACAATAAGTTACTTTTACACCATTCAAGTACTTTCAAGCATCGGTTATTAAATTATTACAAATATATTTATGTCATTGAAATGTATTATTATTATATCTTTTATTATAACACGTCAACACAAATATTTCAATATTTTAACTCAAATATATAGTATCATTATCAAATTTTCGTAATTATTGATCTGTCGTAGATTATACTTTTTTGGTGCGCTACCGCTCATCGTCTTTGACAATCGTTTATAAAAGAAACAATATTTTAGCTAAAACAGTTTTTTTTCTGTTTGTAAATTGCGTACCTTGTGTGTACATACTAGTTATTTTAATAACTTACGGGTGAATCGATTTTTAAAAAGAAAATATCCTTGATATCTTTGACCAAGTTATGAATAACTATTTTTCAAGTTGCTATATATTCTTTATTAATTTTTCCATTATTGCAAATTTTCTTTTTTAAAATCTCAATTTTAGTTAATTTAATATCGCGATAATAAAATAACTTTTCATAAAGGAGAATGTTGGAATCGCGAGAGTCCATGTAATCTCACAAAAATTTAACTGTAACTTTATTAGGTCTTTATCTACAAACCTGTAAATTTTCGTTATAATCTTGATTTTAGAAGTACGAATTTGGCTAAAACTCGGGAATATATTTTATGACACTAAATTATGAAAAAAGCCAAATAAGTTCACCCTAACGCTACGATAGTGCTATTTCGAGAAAAGTGGATAAAAATTAATGTGTACATTATTGTTTGTAACTCGACATGAAAAAGCCATAAATAATTTTATAGAAAGAAAATTAAAGTAGAATAAGGAGTTGTTACGTATAAAAATTATGATTTTGCCGCAAAGTTATTGTTGATTAAAATTACGGGAAAAATTAATTCACAAATTGCTTATGTATTATATTTTATCGATTTTTGGTTTAATCTTTCCCGTATTTTTAATAAATTACACTTTTAGATAGGTACAGAGGTATTTATATAAGTATTAAGTAGGTACTGTCATATACTTAATAAAAAATTAAATGCATGCAAGCGCCAAACTTGACAGTTGACGCCCTCTATAATGTTTTGAATAGTAGCCGGGACAACATGGCTGCACTTAAAAGTGTTGTTTCTCTTTACGACAATTTAAAAAAAGAATGGAAGAAATCTCGTTGCGATCTTAAAAAATGTGAAGATTTATTGACGCAGCTTAAAGTAACGCTCAAAATTAATTTGCATTTTATTTCGCAGAATTCGAACTATTCTCTATAAAATTAATATTCTAAAACTAACCTCATAGAGATTTTAGCAATTGTAAAAATAAATTGTCATTCTTATGTATTCTACTTATAGAGTAAATATAAATTATAAAACACCGAGGAACAATGTTAATGTTATGCATAAGCTTATTAAGTTTAAAAAAATAAATTCTTCAAAATTTACAGGTTGGTCTTACCAAGCTAAAATTTTTGCCAACATCAAATAGTTCTGCATCACAAAAAGAACTTTTGGTTGCTAGTAAGTAAAGGGCTATTAAATAAAAAAGGCATCTTTGGCAGATTTAATTAATAAAATACAATCCTTATTTATTGTAGGAGATATTCTTGAAATTGGAGCACAATGGAGTATTGCTATGGAGGACATACCTTCCTTTGAACGTTATATGGCCCAGCTAAAATGCTATTATTTTGATTATAAATCTAGTTTGCCAGAATCAGCATTTAAGTATCAATTATTAGGTTTGAATCTTCTTTTCCTACTGTCGCAAAATAGGGTAGCAGAATTTCACACTGAGCTGGAGCTTCTTCCATCCGATCAAATTCAATCTAATATTTACATCAGACATCCTCTTAGTCTTGAGCAATGTTTGATGGAAGGATCTTATAATAAAATTTTCTTAGCCAAGGGAAATGTGCCAGCTGCTTCATATAATTTTTTTATTGATATTTTATTAAATACTGTCAGAAATGAAATTGGAGCATGTATGGAAAGTGCATATGACAAGATATCAATTAAAGATGCTTCAAGAATGCTAAATTTAAAATCGGAAAAAGAAACAGTTGACTTTGCGACCAAGAAGAATTGGACTCTTTCTAAGGATAAGTATTTCACCTTTAGTGCACCAAGTGAAAAGAAAGTGGAAGAGCCAGTTCCAAGTTCAGATCTGGTTACTCTTGCTATAGACTATGCAAGAGAACTTGAAATGATAGTGTAAATTTCATGCGTATAAATATTCAATTAATTAAACTTAAATTATTGTATTTATTATTTATATATGTTGAAATAAAACTTTTTATACTAAATTACTCAAATTACTTATTACATTGTATACTTATTTTAAGAAAAGCAGGATACTAGTTATTTTTCAATTTGCTCTTTGATATGAAATGTTTTCAATAATATATCATTTTTGTGACAAAATTTGCCACAAAAATTTACAATGGCAAAATTTTCAACTAATCAAAGAAAATTAAGGAAGTTCATCATATCATATCACACATTAAAATAGCACAGAATTCTTAAGTATGTTACCAACATTAATAATAAATACATACACACTAGCACTGCTTATATGCCCAATACATGGAAGAAAAAATAGAAGAATATAGTTAAAACACTGATTTCAATCAAGTATTTTAAATTCGTAATTTTTTATTATTAATGCTAATTATCAATTAAACTATTTTAGGCTTGTGAAAACGATTCTTTATCATAGAACCTTTTAAGAAACTAAAAATAAAAATAATATAAAAACAGCATATTAAAATATAATTTTTTTAAAACAGCAACTAAGTACTTAATTTAAAAATAATCAGTTGATTCGTTTTTTTTTCTTCCTTTTCACTTTGAATCGTTCATTAATAACTTTGATATGTTTTTATACCTGATATTATAAATAAATAATACCCAATGATAAAAGTCCTTTTTAATGTTTTATATAATTAAATAAGTACTTAAAGGGATTTTTTTTCATAGTTTTATCAAATAAGTAACATTATCATACATCATTCATATAAATAGTTTTCTAATCTTACATCATCAATCTTTGTAAACAAGTTAAAAATGCAATATTAACCAACACCGTGTACCGTCAACAGCTATACAACAATTAGTACATCGCGATGCCAACGAATATAGATCTATTATTCCTACACTCTAATCAAAATGTCTCTTATTTAAAAGTCTTCGTATATTGATTTTTAAAAACAAAATATATATATATCTACAGAAAAAAATTAAATTTATTCATATCTTTTTTTGAGTAAATCCGAAAAATTGGTATATCTTCTGCATTTCTTAACCACAAGGGACTTGTAAGCATCTGCTCAAGTAAATAATTTGATGCTCCAAAACAACTATAGAGCTACAGAAGTTTTTCCTTTTAGTAACACCATATACCTTCTTATTTTTTAAGGATATATGATAACGTTGATTAATAACAACTGTGATACAATGATATAGTGGTAAGCTTGGAATACATGAGTTTAAGAATAAAATGAAATAAAAGGAAATCCTATGGTTTTTCATAGGATGTTACGGATTCAAATATAGCTGTAGTGAGGACTTCAGCTATAGATATTTTACTCCGCCGTGCATGTTCCTTTGTATAGTAGCTGCATATATACGTGATATTGTAATTTCAAATATTTATTTAAATTCAAATTACACATTTTCGTTCAATTATTTTATTTAATTTTTGGTCTGTTCTTAGATTTAATTAAATAAAAACTAGCAATGAACATTAAACATTGTATACTTAATTTAAAACATATTTTTCTTTATTTTTGGGCTTCTGTAGGGATAAATTTATTTAAAAAATAATTAATAAGTAGAAAGAAATTGTAGAAAAAAAGATTGAAATATAAAAAGTAAAAAATAGTGAATTAAAAATTACCCGGTTTCGGGCGCGAATCCGGGCCCGTGAGGTTAAGCACGCTCGCTAGTACGGGAGTTAGCTTGGCGTGCCACCTGCCTTATGGGGTAATAATAACTGCGCTGGGGTAGCTTCATTTTTGCATAGGATTAACTCCGGTTTCCTAGGGAAAGTCGAAGCCAAGAATGACTGTCACTTAACCTCGCGGCATTTTTCCAGAAATCTGACTAGGTTTTACAAAATAACATAAATCTGAAGTAACATGATTATTCTTTATTATAATATGAAGGATGCTCTTCTCCTTGAATGTAGTAAAAATGCTTATAATTTTGATATTCTTCAATAAAATATGCACAAGACCGGTCACAAAACCAGTCATGTGAAACGACGCTACACAATATTTTTTTCCAGAAATTTAGCTGCATTTTACAAAATAGTGCAATTTTCAAATGCAATAATCATTGATTTTTGAAATGTGGAGGGTCCTCTTTCCCTCTTTTTTGTAAGAAATATATATGAAGTATTTCTATTGACAAAAACAATGTGAGTTTGTGACAGTCATTACATCTCCGATATCCAGTTAAATTCACAAATGAGCCATGAGGTCATCATAAGAAGCCGGCGAGGCGCATAGTTACCGACGATTACAGTTTCATACTTTTTTCGTTCAATTTTTATTATTTCAACAGTTTTCGAGTTGAGCCCAATTCTTTGTAGTTCACAGAATTGGTCTCAACTTGCAAAATTTTAAAATATTGAAAATTGAGCGAAAAAAGTATGAAACTGTAATCGTCTGTAACTATGCGCCTCCGGCTTCCCGTTAACTCATAAGTCATAAGTCATTATTACCTTCTTCAATGGAAATAGCGCACAGCGCACTGCGCATCAGAACACAAATGTCAAATAGGTACACACACCGGCCTGCTCCGCTCGAATCGGCAATCGGAAGCAGTGCAAGCGCTTAACACCCCCCCCCCATCTGCCCACAAAGTCAGCGCATGAAACTAGTATAGTGGTATTGAAACAATAGCATGCTTATGTAGACACGCCCTTAGCGCAGAATAATACCTATGCAGTATGCTGCATTATATGCTATGCAGCTATGCAGGAATACAAATCAATTGTAAACGAGCCCTAACTGTTTATCATAGATGGCGCACCATGTCTTTCTTTCAGTGCTGTCCACTGTCTGCTGGCAGTCGCTCTTTTGCAGTCGCCATTCCCAGGTTTGTCAAACGCATTTATACATTTTCTCTCCCTCGCAGCTCGCTACTCGCTAGTCGCTCTCTTCCACACGTACACCAACTACGTGAATGTGGAGTGCAAGTATAGTGTAATATAGGTAGTAGTGCGTGCGACTCTAAGCCGAAGAAGAAGGTTCAAGAAGTAGCACCAGCAGAAGAATATAAAGAAAAAGGAAGATAGAAGAACCGACGATGGCGACGGTCAAGTGCCCGAGTAGACGACGACGACCTTAGGGCTCGGTCTCATTATAATATACCTGTTGTTTCGTCCGCGTGCGCACCTCGGAGGTGCATAAGTACTGTGAAAAGACCGAAGAAAAATTCGAAAGCCGACCGCCGCGGGAGTCGCTTATAAGCGAACGCCTCTCGCCACGCGCATTCTCGTTATATATACCTACATGCACCGTAGTATATAGTAGTAGAGTCAAGAAGGAGATGGAGAATGTTGTTCTATGCGCGAGAAGATTAACTGACTTCATCGTCCTGGTCGACGTTGCCCCCGACGTCGTCGACGTTGCTCTGGAGCTCGCTACATTCTCTGCGGCCAAATTTTTATCATTAGGTGTATATTTTCTGTGAGAATATACTGGAACGAATTTTCTGTGGGAAGTTTGGTTATTCAGACCATTTTTATAACTATTTTGGATGATTGGTGATTGGATGCTAGTGGTAAATGAGTTTTTCAGTTTTCCTACCATCTTTCAACAAGTTTCTCATTCAAGAGAATAAAGCTTAAAGGCTGGTTCCTGCAGAGTGCATCGAAAGATTTGCGTAGAGAATTAATTAGTACCTGTTTGAGAATGCGGAGAAGATTCATTCATTTGTTTAGAAGAACAAATAGAATTTTAATTCAGAGATGGACTAAAAAAGACTGGTAATAAGAAGAGATACTTTGAGATTGAGCTGTTAGGGATATTTCAAAGAATTGTGCGATTCAACTTGTTCATTAAGAACATTTAAGACAATTCTTAGGTAGAAGATAAATTACTTAGTTACGTTAAAGTGACTTATCTTATTTAGCTGCTTTGAAAATAAAATCATACCTACAATCCGTGTCAAAAGAGGTAAATATTCAATATAGAAAGTTTAAAAATAAAAATTAACTGTAATTATTATATCTTAATTTGCTGTAAATTGAAGATTATTATGAATTAAAATTGTATAAATTCTTTAAAGCATCAAGAGTTAATTTAAAATCATGTTTATTAAGAAGATAGACAATAAATAATAAAATACTCTTCTGGAATTCTGAGGAATGAATATACTTTCAAAGATTTTACTTAACTAATTAATAATATTTCAACTAGATTTTTTCAAGGTAAAAAGAACCAAAAATTTTGAGTTAGATAAATTGAGAAAAACAATAAGAATAAATTATTCCTTATAATAGGTCACAGCTTCTTTCATCAATTGCTGATTAGAAGATAAAACAACTGCACTCAGAAAAACTAAATCAAATACTTTAATTTATTACTACAGAAGAGTTTGGAGCAGTGTCAAAAAGAATAATTAAATCTAAATCTATTCTAAAATTGTGAGAACCCAATCGTAACTGTTATTCGCGGACCTACGAACTATCTTATTAAATTAGTTAAATATTATGTTAGAAAGAATATTGGAGTTCGGCTAAAAATTGTTTACGAAGAAATGAAAGCACTGCTCAATTTACCAAAAAAAATATAAGATCTTAAAATACAAAATATTTTTTCAGGCAATATATGAAAGAGAATTAATTTTAAAATAGGAAAATTTTACTAATTTAAAAGAGAGGATGGCCTTTCGTGTTAGTTTGGAGTGCGGCGATGTGTCTAGCTTGCGCACTAACAAAAGTGCAGAGGGATTTACACATGACTGGGAAGTTTTCGTTAGAGGAGTTGATAATGCTGCCATACACCACTACATTGAAAAAGGTAGATTTATTTATGAATTTGTGCATTGTTTTTACAAATAACGATTTACCATTACTGAATAATATAATACTATAAATGTTATAAAATATATTGCTTAACTTATATAATAAGCCATAGAGTTAAATTCTAGATTTACTGTTTATTTTATTGTAAATTATAAATTCTTTATAATTTAAAAAACTATACTAACTATTTTATTTTCCTTTAAAAGGTATAACAATAAAGTATTGCAATTTTAAATTACTTAAGCACTGTTTTGTTTCAGTGGTGTTTATTCTTCATGAGACGTTTCCTAAACCAAAACGAACTATAAAGGAGCCACCATATAGTATCAAAGAATCTGGATATGCAGGCTTTGATATATATATTCATATCCATTTAAAAAATAAAACTGAACCGAGAAAATTCGAATTTATGTACAGTTTGAATCTGGAAACAACTGTACCATCAGTGAGTCATACCTCACATCACAATGAAATAATCTTCCATCCTACAGATGAATTTCGAAAAAAGTTACTCAAGGGTGGTGCTGTAAGTTAACACTTTTGCAAAATGTTTTAATTTTTTTTTGTATAATTTATTATAACTGTAATTGAAATATAAATTTTAGACACCTATATCAAGTATTGAAAGTGCGTCAGAGAAAAGTGAAGTGAAAAATTTACCAATGGTAGGCAAACCCAAGCTCAGTGGTAGCGAGGGAAAGAAACATCGTGTATCAGAACCGAAGACTTCAGATCATTTTAATGACTTGTTTAGACTTCCTATAAAGACTGCTAAAATACCACAGGATAACAAGAAAACGTCCGAGAAGTCGTCCAGCGTTAAAACTCTCGCGGTTCCTGAAAAGTCTGACAAAAATGATAAAAGTACAAAAACTAAACATAGTCCTCACAAAGATGGCAAAAAAGAAAAATCATCCGAAGAGAGAAAAGAGAAAAGAGAAAAAGAAAAAGACTCGATAAAAGAGAAAGAAAAAATTAAAGATAAATCTAAGAGATCGTCGAGTCCTAGTAGCAGCAAGGTAAACTTTATAAAGGTTTATATATAAAAATAAAATTTTATTTTGTAAAATTTTTTACACACACAATTATAAGAATATCATTTATCTTATGTATTACATTATCATATTTTATTAGATAAATCATCAGAGTTCAGAAAGCAAAAGGCCATCTTTACCACCACCAATGAAAAAACCAATAACACCTCCGCTTATTACAAAAAGACCTTCATCCCCATCTTCGAAACCGAAGGATAAAGAAATAAAGAAATCAGTAGATCTTGACAAGGAGAAAGAAAAATCAAAAGAGAGCTCAAAGGGAATATCTGAAGAAAGTAAAAGCGAGAAAAGCGAAAAGGAAAACAAGAGTGAGCGTAAGAAAGATAAAAAGAAGCACAAAGAGGATCGGGACAAGGAGAAGAAAGAGAAGCATAAAGATAAAGAACGGGATAAAAGTAGAGATAAAGAGAGCGTGAAAAGTTCGGAAAAGAAGGTCGAAAAAACTGAAAAGGTAGAGAAAGAGAAGTTGCACGAGTCGAAACCTCCAAAGGAAGAACGAAAATCACCGAAACCAATAAAAGAGAATGAGAAAGTTAAGGAAGAGAAAATTTCGAAATCTGAAAGGTCAGGGAAAAGTGAAAAATCAGAGAAACAGAAGGAGTCAAAGAGTGAGAAATCTGATAAATCAAAGCATAAACACAAAAAAAGAGATAAGAAGGAGAAAAGAGATGGAAGTAGAGAAAGAGAGAAGAAAGAAAAACGCGATAAATCAAAAAGTACCAATGAAAAGCAGAGTGACGTGATTAATCAGGCTTCGACTCCTACTTTGGTAAGAGGTTTTTTTTGTATATCTTTATCAAAAGATTTTAACGGTAATACAAGACAACTAGAATTCATATCATAATAATCTGTAAAGATTATTTAATGTTTTATTAACGGCAAAATAGAAATTTTATTTATTAAGTTTAAAACTAATTTACGAAAAAAAAAATCAAATTAACGAATTAATTGTCTATTTTGTTAATTGTAGGCTACCACTCGTATATCAGAAACACAGGATAGAGATAGTAGCGATTCTGCAGCGTCTGGAGATGAAGATTCAATTACGGAACCCCGTACAACTGTCACATTAAAGAAAGAACCATCTCCGACGCATCCACCTGTAGAGGTACTACGAACCATGTCTCCACCACCACCACCGGTCAGCGATATTAAAAAAGAAAAAGGCGAGAAGAAACGTGATCGCTCCAGGAGCAGTAAAGAAGATAAGGAGAGTAAAAAGAAGAAGAGGAAGACCGAAAGTAAAGGTAATTTGAAATTTTTTTATCTTATTGCAAAGTATTTTTTGAAGTCGATAAATTGAATTCGATTTCTATAAATATTCAATGATAAAGATTTATTTAACTTGTTCTTAGATATGATTGGACGAATTTTTTATTTATTTTTAAACTTTTTCGGTTGTACCTTTCAAATGATATTGTTATTTTATTGTTTTTACGATGATTATTTACTAGAAACAAATACAAAGTAAAAAAAATTCACGTTAACTTTTTGTAGTTGTTACATACATAGGGTAATTTTAGAAAAGATTTTATTAATTAAATTAAATTTTTGTATAAGTTTAGTAGCAAATTTTACTTTTAATTTCAAGATATAAGTGTAGTATTTATATTGTTACATAGGACACCTTTTATTGTTGATTTCAAAGTAAAAATTAATGAGCAGTACGACAATTCATAAAGAAAACATTAATTTAAAACTAATGGTTATTCTAAAACCAAGATAGGAAAAGAAAAATACAGTCTCAGTAAAATTATATGAAAAGTATATCTATATACGTATGTCTGACAGAACCGGATTATTTCTACTGTTTTTTGAGTAACTTATTTTCGTGTTATTAGATCAATTTTAGGCATAATTTTTCCATTTTTCATGTGTATTGATTCTCGAATTTATAAATTTGTGTTATTTCATAGTTAAAATACAGATATATATATATATATATATATATGATAACAATAGAATAAAGTTTAAATGTCTGTCTAGTAGTTTGACTGTTATCTATCGTTGTCTTATGCAACTAAAAAATCTTTATAAAAAAAGTTTTAATTTACAAAGTAAAATCTAGTAATTATACTTTGAAATGTGTGTACATATACTATAAAATAATAGTACTTAATTACCTATATGTTTTGCATTTGCTAAATCGCTCACTTCAATAATTTCCAGGACTTGGTGATGATGATGTTGTAGTAAAGAAGAGTAAAGAACGAGATCACTCAACGTCACCTCTAGTTGAGCCAGTCTCCTCCAGCCAATCCCCAATCGCCACAAAAGTAGATTCAGTGCACTTATCAAAATTAAAGCATTCGGAGGAACAGATAGCTAATGAGCAAGTGGCAGGTGACAGTGAACAAGTTGCTCCGGACTCAACTAATAGTACTTTCGTGGATGCCGAGGAACCGCTAGTTTTCTCCGAAGATTATGTCTCTCAGCTCAAAGATCTCCAACAGAAGATCATGACATTACAGGACAATCAAGAGTTGCAGAGGGTCGTACAAGTAATCGCTGAAACAGGACAATACGAAATCACAAAGAAAACTTTCGATTTCGATCTTTGTGCATTGGATCGACGGACAGTTCAGCGACTTCAGCAATTCTTCGCATCGTGACTGACCATCGGTTAAGAGTGTGACGACAAAAAGAGAAATGGATTAGAGTTCTTTAGGTCTACCGTTACCCTTACGAAAAATCTTAGTAGGTAAACTCACGACTATGAACTGAATCCACGTGAAATTTATTGAGTACTAATGAATGTTTATTCCAAAGTTAAGATTATTTATTCAAATGAAAGACTATTTATTCAAATGATCCTTTTTTAAAACATAAATATTTATTGGTATCAAATGAACTTGTTCACAGAGGTATTGGAATAAACGTTTATTCGTAGTTAAATTTTTATTGAATGTATATAGTATACTTTTGAATCAAACATGTGTAACTACTTTTAAAATTGATAGTGTATTATAAAATGTAGAGAATCGACTATTAATTTTAAAAGTAATTTTTAAATTTTTAAGTTTATTAATTAAAATTTAATTAAATTGTTTTTTTGTCTGAGTTTCGTGTTTTTTTTCTTTTCTTTTTTTTTATAAGGGTTGTAAGATACTCCCTAGACTTACAATGTACATAAATTTTAATCGTAATCAAGCCGCTTAAGTTTAATATTTGAGTATTCTAGCGTCGGTTACTGGCAGAAAAATTATAATTAAATTGTATGTGAATTACATGTAGCCAATTCTTGTTACCATTTGATTGTTTATAATCAATATTGCTGTTAATTTGATACTTTATTTTTTAATTTCTGTTGTATTCAATTGGTAAGAAAACCAAATTTTATTTTTTGGCATACGTAAAAAAGTATGTAGGGAAATGAATAGAAAAGTTATCACTCATTGAAGATTCTTTGATGACGTCACCACAACAAATACCTCAAAGGTGCCGTATTTTCATGACTCCACAGCTCCCTCAATTTTTGAGATATTGCAGAAATTCATAGTTTTCAGAAAAGATAAGCATGAATACACATCTGAATACACATTAACTAATTGGTCGTTTTTTTGTTCAATTTTGTATGCTCATTATTTTCTGATATTCTTTTCAAGTATAAATATGTTTATGTACTGCGTATAATCTACATACAATGTATTGGTATTTTTTTTCCTTAGATATCAAATTTGAGCATTCGACGGCGAGTTTGAAATTTTTAATGGCAATTTTTTCCCATCATTTATAAAAGTAAATTACCAACTAAAGTTACAAAAATTGTTTAACCTTTTTTTATTTAAAATATATTAATATATTAGCCCTGAATAGTTAAATTTAATACAAATGTAATTTATTTAAATATATGGGAGCGTCCACCAAAAACCAGCCACAGGGCGCGCGCGGCGCATTTTTCGCATAAAAGGCGCTCTGTTCAACTCGCTCACAATCGAACGGTAAGACTCTTAGAAAAAATCAAAAGACATAGATCGATAGATTTTTTCTCGCTCTTTCTGGTAGTTTAACTATTTTTTCTCTATAATGCTTCTTTAAGGTCGAAAAATTGAGTCGAATATTTAAATCAATTTTTCTAAAAAAATGTATTTTTTTTTTTCGAAATAACTTTTTTTATTCTAAAGTACAACTCTTAAGC
>UELV01134900.1:36327-48051 GCA_900490015.1 Megastigmus stigmatizans | reverse complement strand
CATATATATATATATATATATATATAATTGCTCCCGTGCACAGCTGCACGCACTTTGGTCAATTTACGCGGCAAATTGTGCGACTTTACGATTACACACCGTTTCATATAAGAATGGACGGTGCGTAAACTTTATTTTCTCTCTCTAGCGGTTGGAAAGTCGTTTTTGGAAACTCGCAAATCGCGTGCAGCTCAAGTGAAAGCAAATATGTATATATATGCCGATAGACACAACGAACAAGGATGACCAATGAGAAAAATGTCAACGGAGCACGCAGGGAAAAGCTAAGGTATAAACTGCGTTATAAAGATATGTATATGTCTTACGAGGAAATCGACTTCTCCGGCGCAGCACATGCAGATCGGCCCCTTGACGATGAGGACCGGTACGTTGTCGGCGTCGCGGATCGTGAAAGACGGCCTCCAGGCGTTCCAGTTCTGCGTGATCGAGCCCAACAGTTCGCCGTTCGAGTGCACCGACACTACCTATATATATATGCCAACAACAGATGCTCATCTATAGTCAAAGTTGCTTTTTCTTTTCAATACCGATTATAATATATATGTATAATAACGCAATTTTCTGAAATGACACATTATTTTTTCTTTTTTTTTATTTAAGTGGGAGGATACGATAATTGTTGTAGATTTCTATCGATTTACTTATTGTCTTATCGTTCGATTACATATTTCAATGAATGTTATACAAAATACGTTTCCGCTTAACTACTACCGTGATATATTACAATGTTGACTTTCAGTTAAGCTTTGACCTTTGCATTGATTTTTTTTCATATTTCAGTACAATTGGATAACGATTAAAAGAAATCAATTAATTATGCCGCTACGAAATTGGCAATGCCGATATAAAAATTGAATTCCTATCTTGCATATACCGATATATATATAATATATATATATATACGTTGTGAAAATTTCGCAAATCAGTATGAGAGATTTTTGAGAAAGTAGAAAAGCGTTTACGCTCGCACCGACTTTCGCGTAAATTTAGTCACTAATGAGCCATTGAGAGAACGAAATTACTCAGTCATCGAGAACATCGCGTTTTACATATATACTCGTCATCCTCGCCTTATTCTCTTTATTCGTCGCAAACAATAATATACTTAAAGTCGAGAGCAAATATGTATTTTTGCACTCTTACATATATATGCAAAGAAAAAAACAAACAGGTATAGATTCCATGTACATAAGTGGGAATATCAGGGGGGTATATAGAGTGAAAATCGGAAGGGTGGCGTCTGGTCTCTCACCTGTAGGCAGCAGGGAAAGCAGCAGCTGGAGCAGCGGAGGTTGCGCGTGACCCTCAATACCTCGCGTCGATTCTTGTCGACCACGTGAAAGTCCCAGGCTCGCGAGGTACCGAAACAGTAGCGCACCATAGAGCTCGACTCCTCGATTGCGTTGTACACCTGCTCCCCGTTTTGGTCCATTATTCGGTAGCGTTTCTCGCTCTCCCACGCTCGCAGCACTACAAATCAAATCCCAACTATTCATGCGGCATATCGAAGGAAATTCATCGAACGATTTTCAATTATTGTATGTGTATATGGGATAAAGGTGAAACGGAATTTGGAGCTGAAAAATAAGTTTTGAAAAGATAAAAACAATTCGCAATCATGTTGGTACGGAGTTTATTAAAAGTATCTGAATTATCGCCATTTATTATACCAAAATTTTGACGGAGGATTATTTTGTCTCTCGCACGACCGTTTAGATTGCACCGGTGCAATAAAATCTTTTATCAAACGATTACATTTGTTTTTCTTTTTGCCGTATAAAGCTTTCGCGAATAAATGTGAATTCTGTATTAATTATTTAGCTTATCAAATAATTGAGATATATATAGTATGCAAATCCAGTAAGTTTATGCAAAACCTTATTACAGTTGCAAGTTATTATTCTTTGCGTCTTTAAGCGGAGTGAGAAACGTATACAAAAACTATAGTCAATTACACGCTGAAAACTTTCTCTCTGTTCGAGTATTTTCGGTTGTTAAAGAAGACATTACACGGTTTAACTGTAAATGAGATAACTCGAAAAACCGATGTACACGAGCAGCATGCCTAAATAACGTTTACACCGCGCGGGAAAACTTATTAAATAGTAAATTCATAGGCAGTTCTAGAAAACGTTAAATTAATTATGCTAAACAAGCATAGAAAGTTTTTTTTTTTTCCAACGCATGACTTTTAAGGAAATAATCATTTAATTATATATCTCGATTGTTCACAACTGACGAGTTTAACAAATTCACGATATTCCGGCTGTTTGTTACTGATCAATTTTCATCGTAACATTACATATCATACAAAACTTACATAATAAAATCCTTGGAATAATATTGATAATTTCAGTGAAAAGTAGAAATATAGTATAAATCTGTCACATACCTTCCAAGCCGTCCGGTTCTCGATCGACGAATATCCGATCAAGGGGCATAAGCGAGTGCAAGCCTGGCGGAAAGGTCGTACTCCTCTCTCGCCATCCATCTGATTGAGTCCGATGAATGAATAGTAGTAGGATAATAGAAGGTTATAGTCGAAAGACACCGAGAACAGACAAACAACAGGTTGGATTGAGGATCGAGGTCGTACAGTCGGATCGAGGCTGGAGCTTTAGGCGCGCGCGTAGTCCAGAAGTGAGACACGGGCAACTCGGCCCGCACCGCAGACTCCGGGATGTTGGCTCGCCAGCGATCTGATGGGTCGCCTTTTCTTTTAGATTAATCTTATATATAGCTAAGGGATGTGTATGCTGAAATCTCTCTGTTCTTTCCTTTGGAGGATTATGGGTTAAGCGTTCTGACTGAAGTATGGTCTACATTGCAAATGGTTTATTTTGCGTAAAAACAATGAAAATCGAAACGTGTTTCTTTTTTTTTTCTCTTTCGAATAGATTTGCGAGTGTATGCTCGTGAGAGATAGAAGTACTTAAAGCGCGATTGATAAAAGCTTTATATGAGTTGGAATAGCATCGAGTCTAATCAAGCAAGCTGGCGTTTCTGATAACCGCGCAATCCTCTTACAACGTTCGAATTATAAAATATGCAGATATTGAAGAAAAACGTCGCAGCGCTACAAGATACATATATATTTATATAACAGATCATTAAGCTGCAAAGTAAAAGTGTTTATTTAAAGTCCAAAAGTATGAGTGATAAAAAAAAAAAGGTCGAAGCGACTGAAATATTCATCGAGGAGTGTCGAGCGTGCTTATCTATATCTAAACATAGAAATATAAATCTCTGTGCATATACAATTTGATTATTGTGGCTAGCGATATATATATATATATATATGACACGGGTGCGCGCATACAATGATGAGAGTATTCTAAACAATGTTAAGAACAAGTTACAACAAATTTTATCTCTACAGATTTAATTGTTCTGTTTACGGTCTCGCTTAATTGATATCATATTATGTGATAGTTTTGTCAAGGAGAAACACCGAGTGCCGCATCGGTTCGGAGCGTAAATAGTTTACGATATTATTGAATTCCCGGAGTTGGTGAATAGAAGACGCGATAAGGAACGCTTCTCTTTCTACGAGGTAAATATTGGCCGAGTGCGTGGATTCGACGTCGAAATGTGAATTCGCTCGTTCTACCATACCGCAATTAACTATTATGGATTCATGACTATACCTCGCCGCAAAATCAATGACTCGACAATTAGCAATTAACGCAATGCCGTATACCAAATGGAGTTTATTAATTTTAAAAGTGAATCATTGTTGAAACGAAAAACATACATGACCGCAGCCTATAACCAAAGCGGTGAGAGAGAACAATGTACGAAACGATCGAAGCATTCGAGACAGATGAAAGAGAGAATAAAAAAAAAGAAGAAAAAAAAAACAATTAGTAAACCTGATTCTCTGCTCTTCCTCGGTTTGAAAGCGCATATATCCAGCGCGTCGCCTTCTGAATCTCATCTGTCCACAATTCGCCAGAAACTTCCTCACGTGTCTACCCAACAGTCTCAATTTCAGCTTCCACGAGTGTTCGTGCAGGTAGTAATAGTCGCTGTCCATCTCCGACTATAATCCTAATCAATCTCTCTTTCTCTCTCTCTCTCTCTCTCTCTCTCTCACTCCCTGTATATGCGTTTCTCTCTCCCTTTCGATCGAAATGGAAAAATGACGCGCTATCGGGAACTGCTGGACTTTTGCCTCTTCATCCTGCGAACACCGAGGAAACAGTTTGGAGCTAACGGACTTTCCACACACGATTAAAATACCTATTAATAGTTCGGCGAGATTGCACGCGAATATTAATACACTGCCAATATTCTTTTCCTTTACCCTTTCGTATTTAAACGCGCGAAGTTATGGAGAAAGAGTTTCGCAACGCGCGATATGTCATTATTAATTGGCGACAGCGCAGCCGATGAAACTTTCCGCGATACGAAGTTTCTCCGCGGCGCGAGACTCCGTGTAATATCTATTTACTGCAGAGTCTTTGTAAAACGAGAAGAATCAAACGGAAGAAGAGAGGAAAAAGGGCACCTTTGCAATAAGTTCGCTCGTGAATTTTGTCGCGTATGCCGCTCGCGTATTTTTCGCACGGTTACTTATATACCGAAAATTCGAGCGCGCCTCGATCGCTATGTTTACCCGCGAGATTATCCACGGGGCCTCGCGTTGTTTACATTAAGCGCCGCTCTGTTACATACCGTGCCGATTAAACTATTGTAAGTGAATTTCGTGAATTCCGTGTAAAGGCCGCGATCGCGAATCAGTTTAGAGGTGTATATATATACATATACTTAATTTTTCAAGGCACGAATGGCGCTGGAAAATTACGAATTTCGTAATTGTAAAACTTAACAGTCGCGGCTTATCTGCACCGGAGATACTGTAAATTTTATGGCATCGTTTTTTACATAGTTATATTATTATGCAACGCGATGGTTCGGAAATTTGTAAAACTGTTATGGAAACGTTCATTGATGAATGAATAACGCATTATATATCCTTTAATTAAAAGTCAAATAATATATGTATTTAATATGTTGAAAAAACAGATTGACATCTTGCAGAATTTGACGCTGCAAAAGTCACTCCGTAAATTACCATCGATACAAAGTGCGAGAAAAAAAAAGCTGCGACCTAAAATTACACAAGCTCAATATCGTCGCACAAACCTTTATCCACGCGTGAAAATCGGCGTACAAGTCACGACTATACCCGGCTAAAAAAAAAGAACCGAAGTCACTCGCGTACACGAACGCAAGAGAGTCTCCTCGTCGCGAATCCACTGACGACACTGACGGGACACACACGGGCCTATAACGCGACAACAGAGAGACGCATACACACAGAGATACACGTCGCGCCAGTCCAGAGCGAGATGGAAAATCCTCGAGATAAAAGCCTATACACACGTATACATATATAAGTGTATTGATGAGGCTATACGACGCGACTGGAGCGAGAGAGACGCGAGATGTGAAAAGTGCGTATACACAGGAGGAGGAGATAATGAGAGATACCGGTAGAGTGGGGCTGAATGGATAAGCGTTTAGGTTGACTTTCCGTGTGTGCGTGTGTAGATGTGGACCGAGAGAGTCTACGCGATGTCAATGTACGACGGATAAGTACCGCCGGTGCCTATGAGCTTTTCGTGCCGAGCCGCTATTGTCGAGCTGTGCATCAGCAAATCCGATGCGTGCGCTTCGTCAGCTGAAAACTATAGACTGTATATATCTCGACCGTTCTAATTCCTAATCGTGTCCCAGTTTGTCGTTCCTTGACAAAATATATCTGTTTCGATAATATTTCGTTGTTTGAGGGCCCTCTCGTTCCTCGCGAGAAGCCTCACCGAAATAAACTAAATCATATACATAAATATCAACTTGGAACTTTTGATAGATGCAAGGAAATAATATATTGCGACGTTGATCGATGGCCTTCTAATGCTCGCTTCGCACAAATTAATATAGTTGCTTCGGATGTTATATACACACGTGTATGTGCGATCTGCAGGGAATTGATGTAATATAAGCTAGAGGAATTGACCTAGAACTTGACGTGCGCGATCAATTGGTAGGAAGTGTGTTCGCTGCACTTGCACCCCTCGCTGTCCGTGTTATACTGCTTTTGTCGCCGGTAATATTTGCCAATAGCGTGTACTGAATAGAATATATATATATATATATATATATATCGGCAAGAATGATGGAATAATAGTTCGGATTCGCGTTGATGGTTTAAAGCGACACTTTGTTAGATTTTTCGGTTCGTTAACTTGAGTTCGATTTCATCGAAACATCGCGTTGAAAGAATTAACTGTTAATTTGAAAACTATTCAAGGATCCTTAATAAATACATTTAAAATGCATATGCATGTATAATGAGGCGGATTTTCCAGCAAAATCTCAATAGACTGTAAACATTGCAATTAAATCCATCGTATATATAAAATGTCGTTACTCGGTCTTCCTCCATCCATGTTTCTAATAGAGAGACCCGATTATTTATCGAACCATTTGATGTCGTCAAACCAGTTCTTAAATCAACCCACATACATTTTATTGCTACATTTTTAAATCAGCCCAAAAAATTATTGGTTTCTCCTTTCAACCGCAAGATAATTTATATATCAAAGCTATTGATACCGAGGTCATTTACTTTATATATATACATATATACGATTTGTAATATTCGAATGCTCAATAAGTACATTTATGAAGAATCAATTGTTCGTCTTCTAAACAGATTGATGATCCGCGACATGTCAGTCATTTCGATCAACTGCTTCAATTTCTGCATATACGTATGTATGATTTTCAAGCGATTAAATTAACATATATCGATATCGAACGCGATGCGGATCTGCTTCGCGGTTCTTAAAACTTTTATGCTGCTTCATGTTGTTGTGCACAGTAAGTAAATAAGATAAAACCGTTATAGGCTTTAAGCGTTGTATGCTTTGGATTTTTTTAAAAAAAGAAATTCTTTTTTTGATTTCATTAACCAAGACACTGCGAGCTAAAATCATAATAAAGACATTAATTACCGATGACTGACATATTATAATATAATAAAGTTATTTTTCCTTACGAAATTTAATTTGATTGATGATATACAGTGTAAATTATTGCCAGTATCATTAAAGAAATTATCATAAAAACAATAAATACTAGTAATTAATTTGTTATCTTTATGAAGGTTTTATCAAACTGCGCATTTCTAGAATAATTCAGTAATATCGAATTTGTACCCCAATTCGTTAATTGAGTTGCCTGTAATTATACTGAAATTTCCATCATCGAGAGAATATATTGAAATAATAATAGACAGATAATTTTTTCCTATTATTGACTACTTATAAATAGAATTAGAACTAGATATACGATTGAGTTGCGTTGGAATTGGAGTGAATCTGTAGTTCATAGTTACATCACATATAGCACTAAACAGTATATGAACTTTCAAATTCAAGTAATCCTCATTTATAAGCATATATATATATATATATATTATTTAAGGTAGAAAAATGAGGATTACTTGAAAATTTTATAGCATGATTAACATTTTTAAACGAAGATATTAATTTGAAGTGTAGATGAGGCCGATGCCAGGATACGAGCGGCATCACTTACTTGCCAGTATTCAACTAAAATATACACTTGTCAAATTGACGCGTTGAAATACACTAGTTCTTTGTTGCAATTATATCGTTATATAACTATAACTATATTTTCGCTTAGGTATTGCAACTCGTGACCCTGCGATGTACGAAATCATGATTCTACAACATATTATCTTAAACAAACGAAAAACGACGGAGATTTCCCTAATCCACCGAAACCTCCCAAGCCAATCAAAGACAAATAAATCGTCGGCTAAGACCAACAACTTCCAATCTCGCAAAAAAAAGAAAAACCATCAGCGCGTGAGAGAATCAACACTAATATCTTATCCAGCAAAAATCAGTCCCGCATATACCTCGTGACAAAAACATCCCTTATCGTTAATTGAGTCATCTCTGTATATCTGTCGTCCAAGACAGCTGTATATACACACGACCGAGGACTACCAAGCCGCTGGATATGCACAAGTAGATAATGACCGGCGGTCTTTAAGGAATTATATTAGCTGCGTCTCTGGCACATACATTGCTCTTTGTCACAGTCGGACTGTCGATTATACGAAGCTGCAAGGTTGAGTGGGGACGTGTACAAGTGTGTGTGTGTGTGCTGCTGCTCTTGGAATGACTGGGACGATTATTGGGTGTTCGCGTGTATGTATATGGTGAATGGCTCGATGGAAGTCGCGTAAATGCATAGTTTCTTTTTTGCAAAGCTGCGACTTTGTGCGGACGTGTCTTGTATCACATTCATTTCCACGCAACACTTCAAAAAGTATAGGACAATATACACTGTTGCACGCACGAACCAAATGTTGGCAATGGATCCAAATATGCGGCCAAATCCTCGCGGAAAAAACAAAAAAGCAGAGCGAGTCCCGTTCACTCGTGCAGCTGCACCTGTTCATTCGCTCGCGTGTAAAAGCTATATAATAGAGGCAGGCGGATCGTTGATTATAATATTACCCCTATAAAGTTCTTAATCCGAGCCGCCAGATGAGCTCGTGTGTGTGAGCATGCGTGTGATATACGCACCTGGAGGAGGTGGAGCGGTTGGCCTGGTGGTGGTGGTGGTAGTTGGACTCGTTGGAGTCGATGGGGCTGATGAGGCTCGCATCGCGTCCCGCCTGTGGGTTCTGCAACAAACAATACGACAATATAGATATATATACACACGTTCAAACGGCTCAACTTTTCGAATGCAGTTATATACTTGTAAGCATTTTGCGTATCGCCAAGTCCTCGAAATAAAAAGGAATGTTTATTAACATCTTCCTCGACTATTATACAATCGTCTGTTATAGATCCGAAGTGTTGTGTCTGTCGATCGTTCTCGAGTGTTCGTATACGCACAATTTCTACGAGAAGCTCAAATGTTGACACTCGATATAAAAAAATTCGATTTTCGTATATTCAAACGTACGTTATTATTATATACTCGTTTATTCGAGTGGCGACATCTATATATATATATACACTATTATTCTCTCGTAATTTATCATTCGAACGAGCCATTTACCGACATTTGCAGCGTCTTCGGTGTACATCAGAACTGCAGTTTATACGAGCAAAGTAAATCGCGATAGATTGTCAATCACTTTAATGCATATAATAGGTGTACCGAGAAAGCGCACCTAACGAGAAAACGTCGAAAATATATATAGAGGGTAGAATAAGCGAGCGATATATATAGCCGCTCCCCATTGATGCGATATCTCGGCGAAATGACGCTAAAGACTCGGTGAGAGCGTTTACGCTGCGCCCCAATTCATCCTCGAGTGGTTTTGCCAGATTTTTAACGGCCGGCCCCCCTCTATACATATATATATATATATACACGACACAATGCCGCGCGGAATTAGAAAAGACCGGCGGAAGCGGGAGGTTCGTTACCGTCGACAAACATAACGAGACAGTAATTTTTATCGAGTATATATACACGAAGATGTGCAAAAGCTTCGTCAACGTCGAGGAATTATCCAATTTAATCCAACTCGGCGCGCGACAGTGTCTTCGTTACTATACTTACACATCTAGACGAGGGAAAAGTAGTCGGGGCACTATATTCTAACGAATCAAGCTGAACAAGAACAGTTGAAGCACTCGTTATAAAGTGGCGAGCTCCATTGAGAATTACCGTTTCGCCGTGGCTGACGCGCGATTACAAAATTATCATACTAATTCCCGCGGTAATTTCTCGTCGCGCAAAATTATGGCCTATACGTGCTGCATGTGTGCTGCGTATATGTACCGGTATACGCACTTTTCTTTTTTCCATGTACAGCGCAACGCTCGAATTTCATTAAACAGCTTTTTCACATGTATTATAAGTTGGACGTAAACGCGACTGTCGATAATGCATCGATATACTCTTTGAGCGGATCGATGAGTTTATCGGGGAAAAATACAGTAGCGAGGATGAATAGTTTTTTTGAAAAGGATGGAGAACGGCACTAATATAGACTCGAGAACTGTTGCGCAATGCCAAAACCAATTACACGTGCGGCGTTACATCGACTCGGAGAAAAGAGTCGAAAGGAGGATTCGATGATGGGTTCCTCGTACTGGTCGAATGTAAAGAGGCGAAAATCGCGATGAGGGACGTAGACAGTTAACAGTTGCACGCGAGAAAAGTGTATGGAAGTGCATTTCTGCTTTATGATGAATGGCTTTCATGAAAAAGTATGGTTTACACTTTGAGCAATTTTCTATTTTCGTTGCGAAATTCAACGCGAACTAAATATCGTTCATTTGTATACAGTATATTTTTACAATGTTTGTTTCAATGTGCCAAAAAGACAAAAACAAGGTATTATTAACAATAATTAGAATTACTGATATTACTACACTAATAGTCTAATTGAATTTTAATGAATAATTACTATACCAATGTTGACCAGAAACTCCTCGATTCGCCAAAAATAATTCAGCTAAATTATTAATTAACGTGCTTGGATACTTAGCAAGACGTAAAAATAAGCGTTCTCGAATAGTCGCATACAATAATTTACTTGGACGCACGCGTATAATTGCCAAGCTGCAGCGGCACAACTGAATTCGACAGTTTACCGATAGATGGCAAAGCCTGTGGATCGAGAGGCAAGTATAACGTCCGGAGCTTCTTTTTCCCCTTTTTTTTAAATTTAATAACAAACATGCGTCGTTCACTATCGCTATGACTCATTATTTTTAATGAATCACAACACGCAGAGAGTATAAATAATTTCATCGACGGCAGGTTTAATGACTTTGCAAGGAAAAAAAAACTATCTGCGTCGAATTAATAAGTAAAGCGGGATTGACTCATCGCTTCTCTATTTGTCGATCTGCGGAAAAGTGAAAATACGCGATTTTCCAATTATCGAGCTGATCGGAACCTACATTGCAATATCGAGTAATTCTATTGTTTGCGTTATATATATATATATATTTCCAACTGTGATTTCTCCGGCTATTAAACCATCGTTAACACAGATTTTAGAAAATCTAAACCTATAATAGCGAGGCAAAGGCTCTCGCCAGGCGACAGGCGGCTCTCAAAAAAAAAAAAAAAAAAAAATCTGTATCAGAATTTTGAAATGTCGAGCCGCTGACGTCACAATGCCAAACCAGTTTTCACCCGTTACGTCACTCTTTCTCTCTATCTCTCTCTCTCTCTCATGGGCTGCTCTGCTGTCCGAGAGAGAGAGAGAAAGAGAGATAAGACGCTTTGCTATACACGTTTTTCTTTCTCCTCCGGGCTATGCACATATTTTTCGTGCACCGGCTGCTGCTGCTGTTGCACTTGGCAAGTATAGCTTTCGTGCAGTTTCGATATCAAGTGGATTTTGCCGATACTATATACATGTGAAAATGTGCGAACGTTCACATTTACTGGGCAGTTTCTTACAGCTTTGAACAAAATTCATTCATCATCGCGGACCTCGCGCAATGCGTCAATCCGACTATTATTTAGGTTACAAATATATATATATATATATCTCTATCGTATCGCCAATTTCGCTCGTTCTCGATTACGAAATTTCTATAACGAGATCAAGCTCAGGGACTACTCGTACTTTTTTTCGTCACACCAATAGAGTTTTCACTCCCCCCCCCCCCCCCCCCC
>UELV01134900.1:0-36307 GCA_900490015.1 Megastigmus stigmatizans | reverse complement strand
CCCCCCATCAGCAACACTTTCCTTCGTTTCCCTCGATGTGTACGGAGAAAAGCGTAATTATATATTTGCATAGTCCAAAGAAACTTTTCATTTGCATACAGTCTGGAAAAAAAAAATCATGAAAGAGTAGTTTGCGCAAACGTCTTCATTTCGAAAGAATCTCTAGGACTAAATAGACGATTGGGGGAGGGGGAACGAAAACTTTTGTGCGCTCGAGACATAAATTGTACGAGTTTTCTCTCGAGGTCCCTACCGCGCATTTATACACGGACATTAAAATATTTAAAATTGTATTTTTAGTGTATTAGCTAAGAGAGAATCGTAGCTTTTTGAACGTTCATAAATTACGAAAATTGGCTTTCTGCCCCTTGTGTACGAGACGCTCGCTCGCTCTCGCTTTTCCGGAAGTTCTATAAAGTGACGAGATTTATTGGCGAATCAATGGAAATAGACAATTTTGTAACCGTTAATTCACGATGTGCGCGATAAAATATCTTCTACTTCTGAACTTGGCTCCAGTTATACATTTCCAGTGTGTTATCTTCTTTTCTACATTATTTTTAAAAAAGTGCAAAAATACATTATAGTTTCTTAAAAAATTTAACTCGTAATTCATCCGGGAATGAAGTATATATATCGAATGAACAAAAGATCTCTTGCGCATATATGAATTTCGCGAGCGACTTACCCCATACATTATCAAAGCTGAGGCTTATAACTTTTCGGATCTTTTTTTTTTCATTGCCATAAAAAGCCACTATTTCTCGCGCGCGCATGATTCACGATTGCAAGCGTCTTTGAAATTTGAGATACCTGAGAAAAGTTTAAATTTTGCAGAAATCAAATCCTGACGAAGTTTATGATGAAGACACTCGACTTTTAGTTTAGCTCGGAGATATCGGTATACGGTCACAGCGAATTTTATAATTCTGGGATTTTAGCGATAGATGTATATTAGTTAAGCATTTGGATTTTTATATTAAAAAAGAGAGTTCTTATTCTGCATTAATTGCTGAATATAGGTACTTATAATGCAAGTTGAACAAATTAAAAACGTTTTAAAAAAAAAAAAAAAAAACAAACGTGTCTTTACCAAGTGAAAATAACCGGTACAACAGAACAATTTCTCTCAATCGCCGATTCCTTCCAATCAAGTACTCAAAACCACTAAATACACTTTAATTACCAGCTCTAAAAACCCCGGCTCGACAAAATACACACACACATACACTCTGCATCACAATACACATTTCATCCCCGCAGTTAAAGCAAAAACGCTCTATATACCGCGCACAAACTATACATGAAAACGTCCTCAACCTCGGGTAAAAAATCCCCAGTATAACCACGCTGAAGAACCCTCGAAAAAGCAGATCCAGTATATAAGAAGCAAACAATCTTGCACCGCATACAATCTCTCATCCAAAAAGCATCAATCACAGTAGAGAAAAAAAAAACGGCACGTATATAACGAAAAAATACATATACTCGTACACGAATGCATGTGTATATATCGCGTAGTAAGTCAGGCAGTCATATAGGCGCAGAGCCTCGAGTGTCATGAAGTGTATATAAGCTGGTGCTGCTGGTGCGCGAGCGCGGCGCATGAAAAGCCGGCGACCGACCTTCAGACTCTCTCGTATAGCCGTTATACTCGGCGGCGCGAGAGAGCCTCGTAATTATGACGTGCATGAAATACAGACATCCAGACCGAGACAGAGCCAACTTAAGTGTGTGTGTGTGTGTGTGTGCACAGCCGAGCCAAAAACGGCGAATGATGTTGAAGTATACTGTATGAGATGTGCACGAATTTCTGAGCGAGAGGGAGTGGAAGCTTTTTTTTTGGGCTTACGGATCTATTGTTATGATCGAGTTGCGCGCGTAACGAATTACAATATTAGTCGATCTGTCGGTGAAATTAAAATTTCCGACGCGTTTTTTGATTGGACGGTGTATAGGTATATAGCTGCTGCGTTAACCCGAGACTCATCAGAAAATCAGTATATATATATACAGCGCGTCCGCGCGCGAGAGCCACAAGACAATTAATCGTTATTTAAGAGGGAGACAGGAAAAGACTCTTGAAGACACACTCGGTATAGCTTCCAACCGGCAGCAGCAACAGCAGCAGCAGCAGCTCTCATATATTTGATTATACTCGGGTTCGCGCTCTATTTGCCGAGGCGTACACTCGGTGACAAAAACACTGCGATGCGACGCCCCGACAATTGGAAATATCCTTGATTATTATGCACGAATGAACTTATAGGTGCCGATATATGCTAATTAACGATGTAAAAAACCCGGAGCGGAGAGCGATATTTGAATGAAGATGGAGTTAGTCATTTCCGGCTCATGGAAATATATTGCACTTAGATTCGTGTTGACTTTTTATCTTTGATGCGCGCGGGTGAATCAGAATTTGGGGCTCTCGATAGCTTGCCGATTATGCCTAACACGCAGATCAATAAAGAATTCTGGAAGTTATATCATTGTTTATTCTTTCGTCACGCATTGTCATCGCGAATGCAACTTTGAAAAAGTTGATCTACGAACCGCGTCGAGAGAGAAAAAGAGTCCGAACGAAGCAATGGAACATAATATATAAGATGCACACACAACGAGTGTAGACTAAGAAGCCGCTGCCGCGGTTCGTGCAGGCCTATATACAGAACCGGCGGGAGCCAAGTTAAAACAAATCCAAACGCAAAAAGTCGCGTGCATATAAAGTGACAGTATAACTATAATATGCGAGCGAGAGAGAGAGAGAGAGAGAGAGAGAGAAAGGGGGAGAGAGAGCAATGCGTGCGAGCGGATACCGGGAAGATAAAAAAACGACGCGCTACACATACGAGAGAGAGAGAGAGAGCCGACAAGAAGGAGATCTGCAATTATCTCTCGGCAGAGCTGCGCACTCGCGCGCGTGCATTAAATGGTTTCGCTTTTCTCGCGCGTCCGAGACGCTCTTTTTCTTTTCTTTTCTTTTTTCTCCCTCTCCCCCCCTTTGAATCTCGCGATAGACGATGTCGATAAGTGCGCGTGTGTGCGGAACAATGGGGATTCGAGGAAATTGGATGCGGGAAATCGTTTGGCTTTCCATTCGACGTCGAACATGCATTATATATATATATATATATATATTGAGAATGAAAACGAGACGTTGGATCTTTGGATCGGAATTAAATAGTCAGTTGAATTATTATATCGTAGAAAATGTTTTATATACACTGTACGATAAAGGGTAAATTTCAGTTAATTCGTAAAATTTAAATTCATTTCTAAAATATAATTACGATCGAAATTCGTCGATATATACCCCTGCACGCATGAATTTATGAAATATCTCAAGTCAGAAGGCATACAATATTAAACCACTTAATATACAAAGGAACGATAAAAGTACCGTGTGTAATATTTCATTCACGATTCGCGATAGAAGGCGCGAGGCAATGAAAAGTCGCAGCCGCATTGTTATCGAGTGTTTGCATAGAAAAATCACATTTTTTTATAACGATCGGCGATAAAGCCGAGCTTTTTTTCTTTTCCTCGCGCTCATTATACGACCATCGATCCCTACATATATATATTCCGAACTCACTTTCACATAGAGCCCAATAGTCAAACTCGTACCGAATTTTTCCATCATTCAACGGACTTCGCATCGATTAAATCTCTCGAATATATTCATCGCGGTCATTCGTAGACATATTTGGATATATATTCGAACGCTGATCGGCCGTGTCCCCCGTATAACCCGTGCAACAGCTCCGTGCACATAACACACCGAAAAATCCCACGCAGTGGCTCGAAAGACAAAGACGCACACCAGCAGCGACATAACATTTTCGTTATTTAACCGGCGAATGGGTCGTCGTCCGGGAGGAGTGGCGCATATATACATATATATCGTAGAGCTCGGTATCTCGATTCGATTTAGAGGTCGTTAGACCGCCTTCGCAACAATGCGCGAGCGACAACTGCACAAGGCCGCCAATCACATGTGGAAAATCGAAAAGCGCTGCAGTCTCTTTCTCTGCGCGCCTGTGTGTGTGTGTGTGTGTGTGTGTCTCTGTATGCGTGAAAGAGAGAGGATCGCAGCAGCAGCAGCAGCAGCGGTGGCGGCGTCGCATTTTTGCATAATATTCCGATTAAGAAGGAGGAGGAGGCGATCGGTGCTGACATCTCTTTAGGGCCTCTGTGCGATCCGAGCTATAATACTCCTTGTATTAGACCCACGAGGAAAACGGGGAAAATTGTCGCGAGTGGCGCGAATTTATACATACATTGTTCCGTGAAATAACGGATTCACTTTAAAGGATATGCGATTGAATGCGATTCGACATCGTGAGGGAATGTATATAGTCGAAGAAAATTCGATCAACCATCAACGAACGCGCGTAAGTTTGTTGTCATAATTTTTGCCTCCTTCGATACACAAATTTGATGCCTTGCTGATTTAGACTACAAGCCCTCTTCTTACATTATAGACGTTCCGTAAAAGGAGCTAACATATATAGCGAGAAGAGAGTTGCTGCATCATCTCTATACCTATATAGCCAATATGTACGCGTTAGCTATATATACTATTCCAATTTCAACGTTTCATTCATGAATTTTCATGGCGTTATTGTTTGTCTATTTTTATAAACCTGCGGCGTATATATTATGCGCATCCCGTGTATCGTCACAGCTCCACTATTGGTCAACAAGTGTAATAACTAAATATAGAGATTATGTGGAAGACGTTGCGCGAATCGCTGATCGGCCATTTCTAATTGTATAACTATATATATATATATAATATATGAATTAGCGGTAATGAGAGACTGTACAGTTTCGCGGCTCCGTTTACTGTTATACACTTTTTTAAAAGTGTAATTTAGATTCAGGGAGGGGAACGCGCGACAACCAGAAATTTAAACCTATTTATAATTCAGCGTGGAAACCGGTAACTTTGATCCAAATGGTTACAAAACGAAATGCTCGAAAAGTAGCTTGTCCTAATAACTCCAGCTCATTAATTCAAAGTATAATTAAACAAAGGATCAAGAAAACCTCGAAAAACACACGTTTCAGCTCGACACACACAAAAACTGCTCCTTCACATTTGCATCCAACACACAGAGAGCCAGAAATTTTCGCGCCGCTAATTAACACTAGATCATAAGCGCCGTATACAACAACAGATTCGCTCCGCTTTTCTCTCTCCATCGCGATATACACACACATACATGCCTCGGCGCATTATTATCCATCGCGAGAACGTCTCGCAGGTCGCTGAGCTATCGATATTTTTTTCTTATAAACACGCGACGACGCGAGAGTATATACCGAGAATACAGGGCTAAAATAGCTACGCGCCGCTTTAAAAGAGTTTCGCAACTGCACAAACTGTCGAGTTCTGTGTATGTATACATGAGCGAGTGTGTTTTTGAATGGTATATAGAGCCACGCGTGGGCGGTTGATTTCGTGATTTGACTTTTTTCTAATATTCGAAGGTTGCGACACTTTTGCTATTGGCCGATTCATTCATTGACTCGGCTGAAGGATTCGGTACACTTTTTCTGTGTATGTGACCTGATGAAATTTTCTTCGAGTGTTTATTGTAAAATTTATGTTTCGGCTCGTATTGTATTAACGAGTTACTGCGCAGACAGTGAATTACAAGATAATTAATCTTCAACGAATCGTAACACACTTTCATTTCTGTACAAATCAAATATCTCGCGCACTACGATCCTCACGGCTCAATCTTTCTCTCTCCAGAAAAATCTGCAACGAACAATGCTCACAACTATAATTTTCCACCCAAAACCACATCCGGTCACCCATCGGCATCCATTGAACGTATACCGCTTTCCCCAAAGAGACCCACAGCAGCTCGGAAATCGGCAATTTTCCCAAACGGTCACGCGGGGCTCCTGCACACAATATGCGCGCCAGAACTTTTATGACAGGACCTCAATTCTCTCTCTCTCTCTCTCTCTCTCTCTCTGTCATGGATTAAGTCGCAACACGTTTGTATATACGAGGTTTGTATAAACGAACTTTTTTTCTTCCGGCACGTTTCCGATTTCTATATATATATATAGGCGTACACAAATTCTCGACCCTTCCAGCTGTATGAATTTCCCTTGCGACTCATCAAGGTCGAGAGCTTGTAAACTGCGATTTTTCGAAAGCTTTTCACGGACTTTCCTTTGTATACGATTTGACATCCGTTTTCACGCTTTGCATTTATTCGGCTGAATATTTTTCCTGTGCTATGGCTAAATTATTTTTGACAGGGCAGGTCAAGGCTATATATATATATATATATATAGGTACTGCGGGAAGAATTTACATTTTCGGGCTCAGGATTGATCTGTTACGTATTTCCTTAGGAATGGCAATGACGCGTAATGAGTTCGAACGACGAAATGCATTTGTATTCATTAGTTCGAGGAATTTCGACGTTACGTAGCTGGCAATTACAACTTTTGCTTTCTCGTATAAGCTATAGCATCGATCGTATAGAGCCGGGAAGACTCTTACAACTACGTAAATCTTCAAATAAATATACTGTATTTCTTTTTTTACTCGCAATTGTGTCTATAATTGAAAACGTATAATTACTTTGGAATTTCCGATTTGACCAGATACCGTTAACAGACCCCAAAGCAGAGAGAATCGATAAGAATCTCAGTTATGGCTCGGTATTAAGAGCACATCTTAAAAAAAATGAAATGAATATCGACGCCAGCGAACCGAAACTGTATATACAGTCCTCCTTTCCATATTAAATATATTTGCACTGGCAAGGAAATTAAAGTTGGCCTATCATTAAAAATCCGATAAAATACTCATTAAAATCCATTTCTCGGAGCACAGGCAATTAATTTCGATAGTGAAATTGCGTTCTCGCCAAAGCGATTATTCGCATTGAATCAGCACGAAAATCTTTGTAAAAATGACTGTCTCCGAGACATCGTCACTCGCGCAGATTCTTAAAATTCTTACGCTAAAACAATAAAATGTGGCGGAAACTGCATAGAGAGCAAGTGGCGATCGATCGATTTCCCTTTTATCCATTAATCGTGTAAACGCGCATTGTTGAACCGCTTCTCGTTCTTGCAGTAAAACACATAATATTCATTCTCGAGAAATCCAAATAGAAAAGAAAAAAAAAGGCGAGGGGGGGGGGAGGAACGCATTATATCGTTTTTTGCCGCGATTCCTTTATATTTCACAGACCGGTATAATGCACGACAATTCGAATGGATTTGCAGCGACTCCTTTGTTCTCCTCGAGCGCGCATTTTTTATACATTTCCACGACTTCATTGACCACAAAGCAGAAAAGAAAAACGTACCGTTTATCTTATCTTTGCGCGGCAGCAGCCACTCGTTTATTGGATCGAAGTATATGATGGAAAAGAAGAGAGAGAGCGAAACTGGCACAATTGAGAGGTAGTCCTTGATGACCGACGAGGGCTATATACACACACTGGCCAAACCGAAAATAACGAATGCAAATTTAATTGCAATTACTACATCCTCTCATCGGGCTGAATAATATTGTAACGCTCGCAGCAGACCAGCTTACATAATCGTTTCGTTGATATTGACATCAATTAAAAACTCGTTTCCCCTTAATTCCTATATATTCATCAACTGGATGTTCCTGTATATTTTGGATGAGTCATTGACGAAAGATACACTTTCGATCCGAGTAGGAAGCAATATTAATTATATAGTAACAATTCAAACTCGAGCTTCGACAGTCATATTAAGAAATTCTCTCGTATGTACATATAGAAAAATTTCTACGGCCAAAAATCCATTTCGACACATCTGGGATAAAAAGGCCGATGTAAACAACCTGTTAAGAATTCCATGCAGTAAATTCGCAGCGCCTCTTTTTCCACATCAAAGCGAATCGATAGACGCTTTTTTATTGCGCCGACACGACTACTGAGGTCGATCGGTTCGCCGCCGCCGCCGCCGCCGCCGCCGCGGCGTGAATCATCCGATCTCTGGCGTGTGTAAAGAGTATACGAGATCGGTAAAAGTGTGTATAAGTGTGTATTTCAGAACGCGGCTCGTGACTATGTGACCGACTTTTAGCCAGACTCAAAAGTCTCGCGAGATGTTGTATGTATATATACTGAAAATATATATATACGTTCCGCTTCGCGTTCGATGTGAAATGCTCTTGGTACACTTTTTTACTGCAGTTTTTGCAAAAAATTGTTAAACGATCGTTGAGTTTCTCGAGGTTAATAAAAAGATTTTATTAACGCTGAAATTTTCGGGCAATCGCTTGAGCGATGATGAATTTTTCTTTACCTTTTTTATATTTGTTTTTGCCTAATAGAATCACACTAGCCATGTTTACTAAAAGATTACAGTATCTCACTTGGATGCGATGACATTTATAGACAAACATTATCATAGAGCAGCGAGACGATAAACAGTACCAGAATAACCCGAACGAAAAAAAAAACGAAGAAAAACAAACAAGAATGGAGAAAGAAAGTCGCGACCGATAGCGCACCAGATGCAATCGTCTAGAATTCCCGCGCATAAAAAAAAAAACGCGAATCGATCTCTCGACGCTATATAACGGGCAGTGTGAGTCACGTCTCCTACAGACATCACATCGAAAATTTCGCTAGATAACTTGCACTACACACGAGAACTTTGTCTTTCCGCACTGGATGTCGTAATCGTTATTGCGAGATGTCGCGAGTCTCATTTGCAAATCATTCGTAACTTCCGCGATGAGTCTCACACCGAACGGTCGCTATATAGACAAATCAAACTTAAATCGGCGAAATTATTATTTCTTCTCGCGGTGCGGCTTTAATGAAATTATCGTTTCGATCGGTAGATGATTATATATCCTCAGCGCTCGAGATCGGCTTAAACATATTCTATTTCGAGTGAAAGTGCGCGATTAAACTATTTGCGATAGCGCGATGTTGTTATGGTGTATATATATGTGTGTAATGTGTACGAGCGCGGCCGGTAGATTGAAATTTCATCTCTCTCTCTCTCGTACGAACACCTCGGCTGTGCAGTAACATTGCACTTGAAAAACTGATCGCGCGCTCTGGCATTTAAAAAGTGTTAACTGTTTATAGGTGTGCGAGAATGGGAGACGGGAAATACCGTCTGAAATCAATGAACTGTTGACAATGTGTATAGATAAGGGATGGAGGGTTCGGGTAACCGTTGCTCGATTTAGAATATACTTTAATTCGTTGTTTTCGTATACGATGGATATAAAGCACTAATGAATCTTTGTTTCCATGGGAATCAAACGTATACTGCATTCAAAAAAAAAAAGAACATAGTTTTCAGTATTTCTCCGAACAACTTCCAACAGCAATATTTACCGCAAACATGTACCAAAGCTTTTAGCGTGCGCGCTAAACCAAACGAAAAAAAAAACGATTCACTTTCAAGCTAAAAGAAAAAATAAACTGGTCGCATCGATTCTCCCGCGATGACTGTATCTGCAGACACAGCACATAGAAAGGCACAAGCGAGAGAGAGAAGCGAATGCTGCAGTCGTGAGCTGGAAACTCGCTATACGCGGTATATATATATATATTTAAAGTTGCGCTCCGAGTTAAGGGACTGTATGCCAAATCGGGGGTCAGCTGATACCGAGTCGAGACCGGAAAAAAGACATTCGTCAATCGACGTGCTCATATACGTAGACGCGAGAGATAACGAAAGCCGAGAACAATATAGAAATTATTAACGTGTTTTCCCCTTATGCTTATACATCTCGATTATAGTCGGGCTGCGTGAGTTGGTAAGAAAAAGTGCCGCGGCGAATCTTTGGATCGAGATTGGCGAGTCGTGATAGATCGACGCTGTGAAGTTTCTGCTACGAAGTTAGGTGCGCGCACCGCACTTGTATTAAAGCAATGGAATTCATCTTCTTGTGAAATTGTTTCGTGGATCTCGGTCCTGGATTTTGAAAGCGACTCGAATTTGAATTTATACTCGCACGTGGGCAGAGAACCTTGGAAACCTTTGAAATACGATCTCGAGAGATTTGCATTTTTTTCCACGACAAAACTTCCTAATCGGAAAATATCGTATCGACTACTTATATATATATATATATATATATAAGTAGTCGATACGATATTTTCGATACGATATATATATATATATCGAGTTGGAATGAAAAAAGAAGAGCATTCGTGTGGTATACAATGCGCGTATAGAGATGCACTGCAGTAGAAAGAGTGTGTGTTGTGGATCTGCTCGTTATTATTGTAATTAGTGTTTTAATGCTCGCGCGCGCGGCTATAATCGTGGAACGGATTGCAAGAGATGAATACCTAATACGTCTTAGTTAGTTACACTCGGGATATTCCTCGCAGTGAAATTTGACCCACTTTGATATAGCTTTGAAAATTCTCTCGCATATACCATCGTCCAATTATTATACCTTAGCGGATTCTCTACGATTAAAGGGGAAATAATATACACCGAGAGAGATAAGAAGTTTTATACTTAGACGTTTTGAGGGATATATATAGGTGCATATGTCGTTCTTGTATAGGAAGCGAAATTCTTCATTCGCGCGTGTATTACCTCATATTTCAGATGAGTCGGTGAGTTTTGTAACTCTCGACAGTCACAATTCGAATTTCATACCTTGTGTATGTGCATTATATGATGTGTTGTATGCGCGAATGGACATTGAAATTCAGATTGATTAGCGTGGAATTTCACTTTTATTATCTTTTGCGGCAATGTATATTTCCACTTTGAACTTGTACATGTTATTTATATTATAATAGTACATATACATGTATTTCTTTTTATACTTTATTCGGCGTAGGATTTTATATTACTTATTTGCTTTACAGAAACTCAAGAAGGCTATAATGTTAAATATGTTTAGTCTTTTGTTTCCTTATTTTTTCAAATCTATAAACACGAACAAAATCGCTAGAGAATCGAAGAATCATATATCAAATCTAGGTATCGAGATTCCATTTCATAAAATACAAAACACTATCCGTTGAGCGACTCCATTGTTTGTTTAAAAATTATCGCGCAGCCAAACGAAAAGTTCAACGAATCAATAAACACCCACGATGTCAACGGTCCAGGCAAAATTGGCAAAATCATTCCCTCTCGCTCTCGACAAAACGTCGACAATATTCTCGTAGTCGCTCGTTATATAGAGGAAGAACGATTTTTTCGAGAGGTCCCAAATTACGCCCATTAGCGTATAGACCATATATACCGTCTACGCGTCACGGACATATAAGCGTTGTACGCGCAGCTTTAAAGGCCGAAATATGATGCATCGCTCAGCTATGTACACTTTCGAAGGATGATATCACTGTCTCCCCGAGTCTGTATAGCCACATATATATGCATGTGTGTACGAGAGCCGAGCGCGAGCTGCGAACGAAAAGGAGAGAACGGAAAAAAGAAAGAACGTGTATTTATGTGTGTGTGTGAGAGAGAGAGAGAGGGAGAGTGTGTTAGCCTCCACTTGCCGGACGACAGGCTACGGGTTATAACGTCGTCGACGCATCGCTGCTGTTGCTGCTGCTGCGGTGAGAAGGAACGCCGCGAGTGTAGGGAACAATGTACGCGGAGTTTATTATTTCTTTTTTTTTTCAAGAGAGAGAGAGAAGTTCTTTTCTGTTGCGAGGGTGAGGGAGATGCGTTCGAGGGAAATGAACGACGAGGCTAAGTTGGACCGCGGTGCATTTTCATATCGGATCTCGTGGCTCGTTGGAATGTGGGCTTTTGTTTAATTGGGTTCCCTGTTTGACATACGATTGTTAGCATTGTTTAATCGAGCTACACGTGCGTTACCATTAATCTAAGATCGGTATTATCAAAGAATTAATCGTTATATTCAGTTGGTAATATGTAGCGAATTGGTATTTACGATTTAGTCGGTAAAATGTATATCTGAGGTCAGTGAACGGCGATAAAAATTCAAGCTACAGCTTATCATCGACTACTCCATGACCTATTATATAGTTCTGCTTTTGACAGTTTTTTTTTTTTATTTTACGACCGAGGAACGCTAATGAGTTTCCTGAATTTACAGGAATGTATATAAGCAAGTTAGACTTCCGCAAACTGCAGCAAAGATTTCGGAGTAGCAACAATCTAACTTTAACGTTTATACAAACCATCATCTATGACAAATGGGTCAGAATGCGATGATGATTTATTAGCAAAATCATACGATATTGTTTTTTAAACAATTGACAATTGTACTTTGAAATTATGAAGATTTGTTAAAGCATCGGAGCAAATGTTTCAAATGAGGCTAGATAAATTTATCGTAGGTGTATCTCATAACATTTCAAATATACGATGTATTCTCAATCCATAATATTATATATTTCCAGAAAGAGTTCATTCTCAATCGCCGAATACCGATCAACTTCTCCACAAATCCTCAGGACCTCGGTTAGCAAACTAAGAAAGGCTTCTACAAATGATTAACAAAACGAAACAAGCTGCAGTGCACTAAGAAGAAGCCAGAAGCCATCCTATATGTATATACATACATAACGCGGTATAAATGCGTACATATGCGTTTGCCTTGACTGTCGCTTTCTCGTATGCCCGGCGCAGATAAGCGGCTTCCGCTTTTTCTCTCGTCGAGCCTCGAGCCTTCCCAACACACACACACACACTACACTTCTCTTTCTCTCGCTCCCGAACGAATGGATGAAAGGAGACGAGGGAGAAGAGAGAAAAAAAAATAATAATCGAGTCGATGCACCAAGAGACGCGTGTGTTAAGTATCACTTGTGTGTGTCTGTATTGTTGCGCGCAGTGTGAGTTAGCGATGAGTCGAGAGCTGGAAAAATAATCAGCGACTGTCGCCTCGGTGGTCTTGTTTAGGAAGAATACCTTAAATTTTCTCCTAAGAGTGCACGTGTGGTGTGCTTGAGAGAATTTGAAAGTAAATTTAGTGGTTTGCCTAATGGTTATAGGAATTGTGGAAAATATGGATCGGTTGAATGATGAATTTTATGTTGGTCTTTTACTGGAAATGTTGGGAATGACTTACTGCAACGGACGTCGAACTGATTATTTTATTCTTCGCGGTATATAAATAAAAGCATTTATGCGATCGAGACATAAAGTAACGTATCGACAAATACTTATTTTTTTTTCAAGTAAAAGCTCCTTTCACTTCTCTACGGAATTTTGATATGTGTAATGGTCATACGTTTTGCGCGTAACGATCGTTTTATATCTACGATCTTTAATTACTTTTCTTTGTGGCATTTTAACTTATGAGTTATATAAAGTAGCGCCGTTGAATAAAAATTGATCAAGGATTGCGAAAATGAAGTCAAGAATGGAGGAAATTATATACCAGCGCAAAAACTTACATTTCAACGTGAGGTAAAGTGTTGATAGGTACAGCTCTTAACTTCCTTTCAAATGACATTTCTTTTTAAGAGTACCGTCAAATTCAATTGCAAGAAGTTCTGTGTTTCTACTACATTCTCTAATTTTTTAGATGGGTTATTTCTTTTTTTTTTTTAAACGGTAGCAGAACGTGTTCACGAGATAATCAATGAAAGACGCAAATATTACGTCAAATAAGATTGTACAACGTTCATAAATGCGACGTTCTCGATTTATTGTTCTCGTTATCACCTTTTTCTTATTAAATTTCTTGGATATCTTCTTACACGATAAAAGAAAATTATACACTGGTAAATACAACTTACAGCACAGTATCGAATAAACAGAGAAATTCAAGTTATTATGGTTATTTTTAATTAGGTAAAAAATTATATTAGAAAACGTAAATATATACATCCAGTATAATTATAATACTGAATCATATATACCATATTGATATACATCACGATTTAAATTATGAACATTTTGTACACTTTAAATATTCAAAGCGTAATATATAAACCTTAAAAGCAGATAAATATATTATTTTCGTGACATATTTGGGGTTAACCATACAAATAATGATTTGTTTATACACTTTTGGTTAACGAATGGTCAGTCCAAATGAAAAGAGTTCAAGCGATAGAACTAAATTAATAGTTACGATAAGATAATCGTCATAATTGTACCAAAAACAAACATTTCTAATTATAAATTTATTTTATCTATATACACGACATGGATTTCCTTATGCGTGACGAGTTTGGGGTTCCCGAAAAATTTAAAAATAACTACAAAGCGCGCTGCGTTATTAGCATATAATTTTCAGTAAGACTTTATCATTGTTTTATTTTGTAGCTTTACATATTACGAAAAATGAAAACGCCAAAGTAAATATTTAGAGAAATTTGAAAATATATGCGTTAATTGTATGTATTGCAAGGTTCAATGAGAACGTTTGAAGCATCGATCTGAAACCATCAGTTTTTAATGCTGGAATTTTAACGCAATTTAAATTTCACTTACAACATAATTAAAGTATTGAAAAGCATTATTGTTGTGGCGAGTGTATTGAAAATAACTAAAGGAGAATAAAAACAAGAAGGATAGACAATCACATATATTACAAGGCACTCAAAAAGACAAACAAAAGTTAACCTACAATTAGCTGCAGTTTAAAACGCATAAAAGCACACGTAAAATTGAAGCGTGCAGCCGGTAGCTTACAGTCGCAAAGAAAAAACCTGAGAAGCAAGCGTGAAACAAACCCAAAAAAAATACAATCTAATTACTATCAATAATAGGGTAAATCCATACTCAAACAAATTCCAAAACAGGGCCATAGGTGTTCGCGTCTCTAGGTGGGTGTACGCGGACCTAACCTCCGGATCAGCAGTCGATCTACAAACTACACGGCCAAAACAAAAAGATCGGCGGTGGCAAGTGCGAGAAAAAAAAAGGTATAAGTACGGAAGATCCAAAGTCAACTGGCTCGTGAGTATTTGCTCCTCTTATTCCAGGCCGAAAAGTCAACGAAACGCTACGCGCAGTTTCATCGCCACCAGCTCGGTTCGCTCGCAACTTCGACTGTACTTCTTCCTCCTCTTCTTCTTCTTCTTCTTCTTCTTCTCCCATGTATAAAACGCGCGAGGAGAGTAGGCTCGAGCCTCCGTCCGCCTAATAATAGCCGTCGACTGAGTTTATAACTCTCTCGGGTTGAGGCGCTCGGCCGTTCGCTTACGTTCGCGATTTTCTCTCTTTCGCCTCTCTCGGACAAAAAATCAGGAGGAATATATTTTACAAAGACGAGAAGGGACTTTAACAATATTCGACCTTCGGTTAACGCGTCGATGGCAAGAGAGGCTGTGGCGAGGTGAAGAAAAAAAAACGGGACGAGACGCGAGAAGATATGTATTTACCGCTGGCACGCGACTTTTTTTATTGTCACTCTTGTATATATGTATACGATAACGAGGCAAGGAAATGGCGAAAATTCCAGAGTCGAGAAGATCCGTGAGAGAGCGGAGAAACAAAAATGCCGCGCTCGCGCACACCTCCACATGTGCGAGGAGCCGAAAACGATGTGCGCGCGCAACGAGTGGCCGAGATTGCATTGGCCACGTTGGATTAAAAACGAACGGCGAGGAGTCGTGAACTTGACGCCGAGTTCACATGCCATGGGATTAAAGTGGACGGTGTGTTCGGAAATTATTGAATAAGATTTGTCAACTATTTCATAGGACCTTACCCAGTTTGAAGCTGGTCTCATCGAATCAACGATTTAAAATTCATCAAATTGAAAAAGCACCGATGATGCACTTTTTAGCTAAACAATAATTATAACTTTTAGTCGTAAATATCCCAATTGGATATAAAAAATGGGTAGACTTTCTTATGAGTTAAGCTGATGTTCTGCCTGGTATAACGAAAAGGTTTTCGCTTTCTGTACTATACGGCGTAAAATAATTTCGCTTATTTGCATGATTATTAGAGAAGTGTTTTGGCTCGTGCTTAAACATCACCGGCAATATTTTAAATGGTGATTTTCCAAGTACAGTGGATTACGATAAAAGCCGAGGTAATCAGCACTGCTTGCAAGATTAAGCGCCATTATCTTCAAGACCTCTTATGTAAAGAAAATCTAAAAATCAAAAATATCAATCTCATCTATACAGAATATTAATTTTATCATGTATTTGTGCAATGTTCATGCCAACTATTTCATTAGCCTATGAAAAATAAAGCCATTCCACCCCATGAGGGAAAAACCATATTTCGCAGTTTGTAGCCGAAATTCATCGACTCGAATGATAAATCTTCGATTAATCTTATTGAAATTTAGGAAACACCCAAAACATGGGAGTCCCGCAGATTCGCCAGTTTGTCAAAGAACGAAAATATTTTTCCCAGAGTTTGTTTACCACACGCACAATTGCATAAACCGTTTCCTCACAGCCCCTAATCAAATTCAAAACGCCGATAAAAAAAAAGGAAGAAAGAAGCACGCGTTTACTTATTTATTGCGAAATATCAGTCAATTTTTCCTCTCCGTCAAGTACGTGCAAAGAGGCCGAGTTACGACAAAACGAGAAATTAATTGCGATGGTGCGGAGAACAAAAAAAATTAACACAATCATTCTCGGAAAACGGCGGCGCATAATTTCCTCAGGAACAACAAAAGAATAAAGTTATATCGCATGCAACTCAGCGTCTCTCTCTCTCTCTCTCCAATTCGAACAACGAGGCGATCATTTCCGCAACAGGCGATGTATAAGCAGAAACCGGTACGATTACTATCCCCAACTATATACGCGCCGTCGTCAGCCTCTCTCGACAATCTCCTCCTTCACCTGAAAATTTCAAACTCCACTCAAGTATCGAACGACTGTACAAACGTCTCACCCTTGTATCGCACGTACACACATTCGTCAGTGTATCCGATTTACCAAGAAACGGCGCGTCAGACATCAGCTAATCACAGTCGCAATATTGGAAATATTGTGTTATTAAGTGACGCGGTAAAGGCACACACACGTGATTCGTATGTCCCATCCTTTACCTGCCTATAAAGAAAATCGTCCGTGCATGCTCCGTTTGGCTCGTTCATCCCCCCACCACATCGTACTGCGCATGCGCCGCCACTTGATTCTCGGAAAAAGCCAGAGAACGAGAGAGCAAGTGAGACGGGAAGACAAAAACCACATATTTTCGCACAAAGACAGCTGAGAGCGAGAAAGAGAGAGGGACACACTCTTCTTCCCTCCGCGCATCAGCAAAACAGAAAAAACGAGAGAGCGGTGGAATCGCGGAGAAAAGTATATATAAAATGTCAGAGGGCAATTCGCAAATTCACCGTAATGCACTCGTCCAATAACTCAACTCTCGCGCCTCGCTGCATAATCTCATCCGCGCGATCTTTTTCCCACAAAGAAAACGGTATTAATAATAAGAACGCGAGCGCGCGGTGCGCACATTATACACACACACTCTCGCACATCCTCCCGTTTCCTCTTTTCTCGCACGCAGCCAGGCAGCGGCAATAGAAGCAGCTAAAGTCCATTCACGATTTTCGTCAAGCGCCGAGGAGAGGAGAGGAGCCAGGCAGGCAGCGGCAGCAGCATAGCACCGCTCTATGCAGAAAACGCCGATGAGCTCAGTCTCGCTGCGCGTCTCGTTCGAGGCGGTTCGCGTGTGCAGCGCCTACCTCGATTTTCTCACCTTTTTTTACTGTATATATATACATACCATACACACACACACATATATATATATATACGTACATAGCCTTTTACCCGTGTGTGTATGTCTATAGCAAGTAGCGTTGCATTTAAACCCGTATACATACGTACCGCACGGTGTAATAAAAATCTCAAGTGCAGAGACGATTTACGCGAGATTGTGTATATATGCACACACCATCCGGCGCTGCAATAGAACAAAAGCAGCAGTAGCAGCAGCAGTAGCAGCAGCATCAGCGGTGCTGCGCGTGATACACAAAAGTGCTGTGCTCGACGACAAAGTGTTAGAAGAAGAAGACAGCCCGTGTGTGCCATTATAACCTAAAAGAGCACCCACACCCACACGTTCGCTTGCAGTACACGTACACAGAGTGAGAGAGGTTTTGAGTTGAGAGAAAGAGAGAGAGAGAGGAACAAAGTAAAGGTCCGACTAATTGCTCGGTCGCGCGCACGGACTCGGAAAAAGAGACGGCGCTGCTGCTCCAGGAACACACAGAGGCCAGCTCCCCGAGAGAGTGAAGCTGTGCACGCTACTACATAAGCCTCTCGCAAGTGTGCAGTGCACGAGTTACAGCAAAAAAAAAAAAGAGGAGAGAAGTGAGTGCGCCTGTGTCTGTGTCACTGTGTGTGTGTGCGTGTGTGTGCCAGTGCATACGTGCGCGCGCGTGTGTGTGTAATAGAGATATATATGCGCGGAGGAGCAGCGGAAGGAAGCAGCCGCCGCTCTGCATATAACATTCGCTGGCCGCCGTCGTCTCCGTAGACGTCGTCGCGCTGCACCCAGTCCGTCCGAGCTCGGTGTACTTTACAGCCCGTATAGACGAGAGACAGAGAGTGAGAGAGACAGAGAGGCGACACTCTGTTGCAAGATTGCTGTGTATGTGTGCATATACGTGCGAGAGAGGCGATAAGATGGCGTCACGCATGTCGTCGTCGTCGCGCTGGAGGAAGTAGAGGGACACGGACACAGGAGACGAGTCGTCTGGGTAATGGTCGTAAAGGGCAGAGAAGAGAGGAAGGCTTGATGAGGTGGGTAATTCTTGATTTCGGCTCTTTAAAGCGCCGCTCTGATTCTTTATCGCCTTATATTTAGAACCTGGTGTGATTTGCGCTCTAGTCGTGTGAATGTGGTGTGAGTGTGTGAGTATGGCATGTATCTATACCCCCTGCGAGTTTGATGGATTTGCAATAATAGAGGAACTTGTGGTGTGACTGTGTGTGCCCGCCTGTTGTTCGTGTATAACTTTTCTGGATGGCTGCGAGGTGATTAGCTGCGCGCGAGTCTGCCGTTTATACCGACGGCCGACGAGTCCGTGTGGGTGTACGTAGTTAATAAACAAAGGATTAATAATAGAGAAGCTGAGAGAGAGACAGAGGCGCGGTAGTGTATCTGCCTCGGTGTGTGTGTGTGTGTGTGTCATGTCGTGTGTTGCACGATCGGAGAATCTCCACACATAGAGCGAGTGATTTATGCATTTTTTTCTACTTTTCGTTATTTTTTTTTCCTCGCTCGCTTGCGATATCCGGTATGTGTCAAGTTGAAAGCGCGGTGCATGCTTACGTCTGTCGAGTTGCTTGAGACTTTTAGCTCTGTAGATACCTTGGTGGTTGAACAGTTACTATATAATTCATTAGATTCTTTTTTTTTTCTCTTTTTTTTGTTGGTTAATTGTTGAAGATGAGTGGAATTTCAAATGTTTCAAAGTCATGACTCAATCGAGGTGATAGTTGCAATTATTAGTAAAGTGACTCTGTGTTAATTTAAAATTCAGAATTCTGTTTTTGAAGAATAGTTTGTTAAGTTTGATTAATCGCAGTTTCTAAATGGCTGCAGAGAATAAGCAATATAGAGATAAATCTAAAGTAAAATAATGAGTACACCTAGAACTAGATTAGAGATAATTGTGATTCATAAAGAGTAGATATTAAATGTAACATTGGATTCTGTTCCATATTCTACGTTATTAACGTTTTATTCTTGTGTCCACAGGATTCTCATTGAGATTTGGTAGAAAAACATTCCAGAGATACTCCATCCAGTGAGGTTTTAAAATTTGAAAAGGTATCCATCTAGATGCCTCTTTCATCAACAAACTGCCGTCTAGGCTTCAAATCGTAGCCCAAGGTGAAGGTCATTGAGAGGGCTCAATTTGTCCAGTTTATTTAGAAGACTGTCTGTCAAGGTTTTTTTAAGCTCAGTGCTTAAAAAAGTTCGATACTAATCCAGAATAAAGTTACATATAAAATCATGAGGGAATTCAAAGTAGTGGTGCTTGGCTCTGGAGGAGTGGGCAAGAGTGCACTCACAGTGCAGTTTGTGTCGGGCTGCTTTATGGAAAAGTATGACCCGACGATTGAAGATTTTTACAGGAAGGAGATCGAAGTAGACAATTCCCCCTGTGTCCTAGAAATCTTAGATACAGCAGGTACTGAGCAATTTGCTAGTATGCGTGATCTCTATATCAAGAATGGCCAGGGTTTTGTAGTGGTGTACAGCCTGACGAATCACCAGACTTTCCAAGACATCAAGGCCATGAAAGAGTTGATTACTCGTGTCAAGGGTACAGAACGAGTTCCAGTGCTCCTGGTAGCAAACAAACTCGACTTGGAACATCAGCGTGAAGTGGATACAGCAGAGGGCAATACCTTGGCTCAAATGTGGGGCTGTCCCTTTGTTGAGGCATCCGCAAAGAATCGCACCAACGTCAACGAAGTTTTTGCCGAAATAGTTCGCGAAATGAACTTTAGCCCGGAGAAAGAGAAGAAAACCTACTGCTGCTGCAGTGTCCTCTAATACTTAATTAAAAAAGCAGCGGTAATAGCAGCACCGGTGGACTGATAAGCTAGAATGTCATACGAGTAGTAGCTCGAGATGGGTTCGAAAACCAATTTTTGCAAGAAAGATTTCATGAAGATATAAACAATTTCAAGAGAGGTGTTCAACGCAAAAAAGATGGCTCCGAGCTCAACATTATTTTTTGGTATAAATGCTTTGATTGCAAAGTGATGAATTCCAATTATGGTCAATTAGAAAGAGTTTAGAGATTCAAAGTTGATTATTGAAGACACGTTAAAGTTTGCGTCTTTATTGTCTAGGCATTAATCAATTCAGAGTAGTGTGCGGATCTTTAAATCATTGTAGATAGAAAAAAACACATTCTTGGAGTGATCTTTACTGCGTACATCTCGTGCAAGGAAGGGAGAGAACGCGCTAGACGGGCTGTGAGATAAAAATCGGAGGGTGGGAGAGAAATGAGTAGTAGTTTATTAAATGGACAGACATGCAAAACGAGGAAAAAAAAAATAAAGTGTGATTACAGGCCACACACGCACTACACATACACACGTCAGAACACGTACGTTTCAGTCGCGTTTTCTCGCTTTTCTATCGGGGATAGCGTGCGCCGATTCACGGGCGCACAGTTATTTTATTATGCGCCGATAGTATTACGTGTAATATTATTGTAATATATAAACGGTAGACATAAGCAGGCAATAGAGAAAGGAGAGAATCGATTACACACAACAGAAGATTAATAACAAAAAAATACCGGAATACAAGTGAGAGGGGCTAGGACCAATGCGTGATGGCATTTAGAAGACAAACAAAATAACATGGGATTTGAAAGAGTAATGAGAAAGAGAAATAGAGTTCTCTAAGTTAGTTATAATTGTTATTTCTTCGGCGACAAACCAAACTCGATGTAATACTATTAGCTAACCGCTCAATTTCACGCACGCAGAACTGGCTAAATGGCACTCGTAACCTTTTTTCGTTCGACAAAAGTATACATTCGCATATATATATATATGTACATTTAGTTGCCACTATGACGTATACGTTTTCTCTCTTTTTTTTATGAAAAAAAAAGGAAAATCTTTTCCGTCGCTTTTAATGAAATACTCCTTGAAAAAGTACGTACTTTGCTTTGTGCCCAGTTCTGTTCGCCTGCCGCGCGCGATCGTCCACCGTGCTGTAATTTTTTGACATTAGAAAAGTCATAAGAGCAGCGGAATCGAAAGAGAAAGAGAGAGAAAGTGAAAAAAGGGAAAAACTTGATTTTTTCTGTCTTACGCGAAAAAAAGAAGATACAGTATTTTCTTGTGTTTGTTTTCTTTTTTATACTTCATTAGAACGATAAGTTGTATTTTTACCGCTACGAACCTGTTGTAAAATTCGACGCCGAGTTTTTCTCTTTTTCTTTGAAACACTTCGCTCCAGCTACGCTTTCTTTGTACTGTGCTCGAACCAAAGTTATGGCACCTTAGGGGCGAACAAAAAAAAACACTTCCACGCGATCGAGCATTCGACGACGACGATCGATATACTTTATTTTATTATTACAATCGAAATCTCATTACTAATTGTACGATATAGGTTTATTAGGGACACTTTAGTGAGCTCGTAATTTTAGGATATTCAAAATTGAAAAGAATAAAATGAATTCATTGAGCTGTGACGATTGGTAATTTGAATTAGCAAATTGTTCGAAACATACGTAAATCGATCGATGAATTATTTTGTAATGTTATGCAATTATTGGTAATTTTTTCAATTTTAATATCGTAAAATGGAGAGCTGCTCCATTTAAGGGTGGAAGATCGCGCGATACTTCCATTTTTTTTATCAATTTTTCGTATGCGAGCCTTCAAGTACTCGAAGACGCTTGATGAGAGAGAGAGAGAGAGAGAGAGAGAGATGCGAAAACTCGTAGTTAAGTCGTTAATCTATCGGTCATTATTATCATTATTTTATTTCTGTTTTTTCTGTCCATATAAGATCAATTTTTAGCGATGCCTCCGTGTCCTTGCTTTTTATACGAAAAGAAAAAAAAAGAAACTACAGCCACGTAAATATCACAGGTAAAAATAATCCTAGCAGAGAGTGATGAAAGAAGTAGATCCTTAGGGAGAATGCAGACGAAAGTCAAAATCGCATAATATTTTTCTAAAACAGTGTTTGTATGTGTCGACGGCACAAAAGTAGAGTCAACACGGCTAAGCGGAAAGAAATAGGAAAGAGATTAAATGACAAATAGAATAACTTCTGCGCATATCATTCACAAAAAGAGAAGAGAAAAGAATAAAAAAACTGCTCTGCTGCCCCCATCGATCAAACAATTTTATTCTCTAATGAAGTAACTTTAAAGCAAAGGACATTGGACATTGTACTGACATGTACAATATTTAGTGGACTCCATGGTTTTGACTTGTGGACACTTTCATTGTTCAATTTACCTAAGTAACTAAATAGTTGCGTTAATAAATTGCAAAAATGTTGGTGCTCATAATGAAAGCAATCATGATGAGCCACTTGAATAAATTTTCTTATCGGATTATATCAATTGGTACGATCAAAATAAAACGTGAATTCGATGAGTGCGGCAATTTTATATGCAAAAGGGTTTTTATCAATTTGTAGACGTCAGTCCGTATCGATAATGAAACTGTTAGAAAAAAAAAAACATGTTGCACTACATAACGTTTCTGTCTTGCGTTCTCCGCGCTCGTCGAATTTTATACATGAAAAGGAAAATAAAAATGTAACACCACAACTTAGATGGATATCGGCCTTTCAGTACTACCTGCGTATGATATTGTGTACGAAATATGTTATATTTTTTACAATGTGAAGAAAACTGTAAATATGATAGCGAGTCAGGTTATACATAAATATAAATATTATATATATATGATAAAAGTAATTATCTCACCCGTGAAAGGACTAAGTGAGCGGTTTACAGCAAAAAAATGTGCATTACACACTTGGAAGCAAAGGAAAAGCAAAGAAAAGCCATAAGTGGAAGTTTGTTGTTTAGTGTCTGGAACTGTGTGCTGCGTGAACGTTTTTTGGGTCCTTCGTGGGAAGGGGGTATTAAAGAAGAAAAAAAGTGCTCGGGATTATGATGATATTCTTTGTGATGAACTTTACCTGAAGGACAATTTTTGTTTGTCAAATGCGGTGCTGGCAATAAAGTGTACATTTCGGTATATGAAAAAGCATTATGAAAGTTTTATAAATCAAACAAAAGAGGAAATGGCTATCAAGTATAAAATGATAACATTTTTTAGGAAGATACAAGCCGTATCTGGAACTTAAAATACAGTGCCCGATAAAATAATGTGAACTTTGTAATTTTAATAAGAGAAATGGAATATTTCACATTTACATTTAATAAAGATAAAAGCAAAATGTTTTGGAGCAGTAAAAGATTTACTTTTTTGTATCTTAAATAAAAACGTTTTTTCAAGACATTAAATCTTATTATTTTCGAATCAAAAAACATTTTCAAGTTTATCTTATTCATACATTGTATAACTTACTACAAAAAATTATATTTTCAATGCCGCCAATAAAATAGTAGACATTTACACAATTTACAAAGGCTCAGAGCATAAGTCAATTTCAATGCTAAATCAATTTTAATAACTACAAAAAGGATTATATGTAAATTATGTATCATAATTAACTAAGTTTGTTAAGTACATAAATTGCACATAACATATATAAACTTTGCCACTAAATGTTTATATATTCATCATACACAATAAACAGCTAATTTATATACTTAATCACTTTCGAATACATAATGTGCATACAATCTTTTTCTTTAAAGAATTGTAAGATATTGTAAAAATTTAAAACAGTCTTTTAATTGGTAATTGCCAGCCCCGATAATCTAGTCATAACAGATAGAGAAAAGAGTGAGAGCAAATCGAAGAAAAAGGCTCTCGATGAAAGTGTCTCTACAAGGGCATCTTTTTTGCTAAAAACAGCTTTGCGAAAAATAAGTAAGAAAATGTAGGAAAAACTCAAGGAAGCTCTTCACGAGGCGTGTCGTCGTAATCCCGTAATTTTTGTACGATGTAAAAATAGACGATAAAGAGGAGGAAGAAGAAAAAAAAAGGATTAACGAGATAGGATATAGATAACAAGAAGCGGATTTGAATGTCAATCGCGGTTTATTCCTCACACCTCATATGTATGCGTTTCGTTTTGTTTCGTTAACGTTTATTTCTTTTTGTATGCGCGCCGTTGCGTCTTTCTGTCACAAAGCAAAGAAAAAGTGTGTAAACTCACTTGACAACGCAAAATGGGAAATTCCTCGGCGAAATGAAATTATATATAAATTATATGTAATTGTATATTAATCATATTGTAAATATAGTCGCACACAATTTTGTTCTTTTCGTCTTCGTTTTTATGCGTGACTATATATAATATACATATATAAATACGATTGTACATGGTTTTTGTACAGGATAACAAATCGAATAGATATGTTCATTGATCGGTGTATACTACACTAATATGAAATGTTACTAAATCAATTTTAGTAATTCAAAAATGATTATTTTCCCAATTCCAAGAAAATGTTGACTTGACATCAAGTTGTATTTATTAACTTTCTCGAATTAAGGTATGAATTTATTTATTTTTCAAATTACCGGGTATCATTAGGTATTAGCTCGGAAGTAGTTTACTTTTCCATTATAAATTGACACTGGACTGCTGAATAGTTTATTCGAATTGTTACCTTGTGTATATGAAAAAAAAGGATTTTTTATATGATTTATATATGGTTCGTGTAGAATATATAATTTCCTTTTTACCAGAATGAATTTTAGCGGATTATAATTATAAAAATAAAAGTGGGTGATGAAATAAAAAAAGGAAAAAATACTAAAATTAAAACGGAGGTTGTATAAGTGGCATTTTCTACTTGACGATGATAATTATAATAATGAGAGGAGGAAGCTACTTGTTGATGCGATTTTTTGTATACTCTTTGCATTTTTTGGTGCACATTTTTTTCCATTGTATAACGCGCGACTTTTTCACAAACAAACAAAATACAAGATGATTATTTTTCCCACTTTCTTTTCCTTTTTTTTTTGTATTCGGAACATTGTAATGGCATTTTTGGCAATATCGCACAAATATAATATTATCGGAAATGTGAAGAGGAAAAAAAAAGAGAAAGAAAGAAACCGAACACCTGCAGTGAATTTAAACTGATTGATATATACGGACAGTCCTGTGCAATAACTGCGTTTCTTTGAGCTATGTGCCCTGCCTTCATTTAAAAATTTTATACAGTGTATTACAGTGAATAATAAACTATTATTATTATTATTTTGCTTCTTCTGACATTACTTTATATCCTCCAATTCATCTTCAAATTTCATCAATTATAGATTATTAAAGTTTTGATTTCAAATTCTATCATAATCTGTTGCCGTTTTGTATTTATTCTCTTATTTTGTAAAGATCATTAAAAAATTTGAATGGCTTCAAAATGTAGACAGTAAAACTAATGTGCAGTTCTTTTGACAATTCATTTTTTCTTTTATATATACATGTGTTTTAAGGGAAATTTTTATATTTTATCACAGCAAATAATAAAATAACACTTTTATCATTTTTATTTTTTATTTTTCTATAAAATTATATTAAAGTTTTACATACAAAAAGACTAGTTGTATCAAAATTAAAATTCTTATATTAAATAAAAAACTTATATATATAGGATTATCACATAATGGAAACAGTTATAAGTGTTCCTTTTTGAAATATTCAGCACATTTTCTCATATACTCTTCTTGAGTTCCAGTTTCATTCAGTATTTCAGTTATAAGATCATGGGCCAGCCATAATTTAATAGCCAAAGGTGAATGTACACCTTCGAAGTTAGTCAATTTATCACTCTCCTGTACACATTTCTGACCAAATTGATTGAAGGCATCTAAATGAATCATAAATTGAGATTTTTTAGTATGTTCCAATAGTTCATTATACGCGTCAGCAATAGCAGTGTGTTCAATACTAGGTTTAAGAATCATTATATGTTTATCCAGACTTTCGCAAATTCCTCGGTAAAATGTATTTTTTTTCTGTTTATTACTGGAAATCGGAATCAGTGGTAATAATTGAGTTAAACAACGTATACAGTAACTCAGAGTATCTGGTGGACCAATTTCTGGATACTCTAAACAAAGTAAACAGCATTCCAATGTCAGTCGAATGATGCTGTCACAGATGTTTAATTTAGTTATCCAGTTTAGAGTAGTATGGTAGGAAGTTATTATCTCGTCTGTATATTCCATATATTGCTTTTTGGTGCATTTTAGAAACAAGTACCTTATCACGTCATCTTCGACCAGATGAAGAGGATAATCTAAACTGAAAGAAGTTTTCTTTTGCTGCAAACTCATGAAATAGGAAATTTTATCACTTAAACTTATTCTATAAGTGATTTTTCCAATACATTCCATAGGTATAAATTTCTGGGTAAGAACCCGTGTAGGGAAATAAAATATAGAGTCATAGGCAAAGTTAAGTGGTTCACAAGCACTACGATTAATACAAGTAGAAAACAAATGTTCTACCACATCTGTAATTAAACCCAAAACGTCTTCAATTACATATTTTGAGATGTGGTTACTTTTAACAAGATGCAAGGCTTGCTTTTCAAGTGCAGCAACTAAGTCAATGCTTGTTTTGGAATCGTATCTATTAAAGATCCTATGCAATTCCACAAGTATATACTTAAGATAACTTAAAGAACATGAATCTGACATAAGGAATGGAGCTAGAACTTCGTTAACAATTTCCGAAACCTTACAAAAAGAATAGAGCATTTGCAAAAGATCTGCAAATTTATTTGCATTCCATCCAGGACCTTCTAAACAAACATCTCGAATTATTCTCGCTACTAAGGAAACACTTTCTGGTTTTTTGTCTTTTGTACAGTTATCGTTTGGCGATTCCATTGACGTTATTTTGTATCCTGTAAAAGTATTTTACAAAGTTATTTCTTATTAAAAAACAAACAAAAGTAATGAAATTGTCAATTAAATTAATAATTAAATAAGTAATAAGCTTACAAACCTTCTTCAGTTTCTGTACACTTTGTTTTTAATTCTTCTCTCATAATTTCAAATGTACTCTTGTTTATCTGTATTTGTAATATTGGCTGTAATAGCATTAAGTGGTCAATATTTAAAGCAACATCAGGATAATCTGAATGCCCAATTGCCATTTTTAACAAAATCTTTAGCGTCGATCTCGTCTGCAAGCATAGATAGAACAAAACGACTCGGAGATTTTTAGCTATTGATAAATCTGGGTTAAGAATTATAAATTTTTCAAAGTTTGATATATCAATAATATTCTTCGAATTATCGTTTTCCCCGAATTTCAATATAAATTGTACAGCTATTTCATATAACTCAGTAATTTTTAAAGAAACCAAGGCTTTACCAAGATATAAAGCATATAGCTGAAGCTTCTCTGAGTCTATTTGTTCCCGTGCTTGATTTAGTTCCACTGCAAGATTCTTGACGAGCTCGAAGCAGTAGTCTTTATCTAAGAAAGAAATATTGCTGTCAATTGCATCAAATACAGAATCATCCCATTCCTTATACCTTCTAAACAAAGCCATGATACAGTCTTTTCTTCCTTCAGATACTCCATAACTCAGATCTACCAACTGTAAGCTTTCTAAACTATTATTTGAATCTGGTTTTGAGGCTATTTGTTTGAGACATTCTATTAGGTGATTATATTCCAGAATATTTGAATCCCTAAGTTCTTTTGTATTTTCCATGAAGAAATAGCTCTCAAGACCAATAGCTCGTTGCAGAGTTAAGGAAGTATTTTCTTCATCATCATATTCTGTCCAATTGAGATAGATATTACAGTCAATTTCCTTAACTTTTTTTAATAACAAATTCACCAATTCGCGATCAATTTCTACGAGAAAATCTTGAAGTATAAGATTATCAATTTTTTCCAATGGAATTGAACCAAATGTCAATTTGTACATTTTCTCCATCTCGCTACACAACTTGACGCTTTTCGTTTTTGTAGTTAGGCACAAAGATACCATTTTGATAATTGTCTTTAGTAGAGTGCCATACCTTTTATATTGATCTGATTTTGGAACATCTTCAAGTTTAAGAAACCTAAAATTAATAATTTATATAAGTTATGAAATCTCCACATCTATATTCATAATTATTTTCATAATTATATATATTAAAAATTACTTTTTATAGGTACTTTTAAAAAGTACTTTTAATGATTTTAAAACACTGAATAATGCTTTAAAAATGTAAGCTAACAATTCTTATTTCACTGAATTAGAATTATGAATTAATGAAAACAACTATCATAAAAAAATGGCAACCTTTCATTGGTGAATAGCAAAATAAGTTCCTGTAAAAGTCCAGCAAGCTTCTTAGCATTTCCAGTAATATCTTTTGTTTGACTTCCAGTATCTCTTAAAATTATCATTTTCTTATATGCATTAGGAATGAGTATTGACAAGAATTTAGATGCCCTCTGGAACTCCAAAAGATCTACACATCTTAGCAGAATTTCTAAAATTTCAATGCATATATCTAAGGGAAAGTATAGGATCGATTCAGCAAGGATGTTTTCAAACTGAATATGCCATAAAATTTCAATCAACAAGTAAGGTGGCAGACGAGGCTGTTTGTTGACCAAATTACTGTTAACAGTATCATCAGCAAGTAAAGATTGTGAAGTAAAATTTGTATTGCAGATTAAATATTTGAATGCTTTGACACTTGACTCTGTCTTTCTAAGAAAAACTCCCTTGGTTGGAATTTTATAGGACTTAAAAGCACCTTGAATATCATCACATAAGGATTCAATTTCAGATACATTTTCTTTTGTTGAACGAGATGTAAGGTAACGAAAGCAGATTTGTTCATTCCTATCTTTCATTTTACCTTGCATAGCAAGATAGAAATTATCTATATTATAACCACCATCTCCATCCTTGTTTTCTTTGGTCATTGTGGAACTGTAATAAAATCATATATTCTTATTAAAACATTTTAGTATATACTTATATGTATATGAAGTTAATTTTTATTTTTTAATTAAAATTACATTCTTTGTATTTCTTTCGTATACTTAATAAATATTAGAAAAAAGTATACTTTGAAGTTGCATATTTTAAGAGTTTTTAATTACGCTATTTATTTGTTTAAAAAAAAACTTACGAAAAAAATACTTTTCGCGATAAAATTCGTCTAAATACTTTGAATCGAATATTTGAAATTATCATACTCAAATCGTACAGCATATTTAAAAAAATTAAACATGTAGCATAGGTATCTTGACTTCGAAAGTAAAAATATATTTCGGAAGACTTCTGGATTTTATCAGCTTTAATTTCAATCACATGCACTCATACTTGATATGACGATTAGATACTTATAACTATATATATATATATATATCACGAATAGAGAGAGTAAAATTGAACGCAAAAGTAGTGCTGCTAAGTATAGTTGCTCTGTAACATATCATAAAAAGGTATTGCTTTTGGTGTGGAATTCATCCAAATAAAAGCCAAAGGTTCGTAAGTTTACATACATTATAGTTAGGGTCAAATTTTTGTTTTCACTTAACCGGATAATTTATTGATCGAATAACCTCTAAAACTTATCGTAAATTCTGACTTATCGAAATCACACTTTATCCTACAGGCTAAAAATGTTTATTATTTGTGAAATATGGAAGCCGGGTTACATTGAGTTACATTTTAAAATCTCCGTTAATTAAATTTAGGTAGTGGGGAAAAACTTATCGTACACGCAGCAGCTGAAATTTTTTTTAAATCAAGTTTAGTTCGTCACTATAATTTAACATAAGTACCTACTTACGAGTTAAGCGTGTCTTTGCTGCTTTTGCAGGTTTAATTATTGCATGCGAGGATGGTGCGGGCTTGGTTTATGGACGACAGCACAGCTGATCAGCGGCTAGAGCATCACCGCAGTCCGCCCGAATTTTTGGAGCTCTCCGAACTTTTTGTGCGCACCGGTGTTGAGTACTTTAAGGTTAGACAAGGTTATGTTTATTTCTTTTTTTCTTTTTTTTTCTTTCACAAACTTCAAACGCATATTCTTGCAAAGTCGTTTATTTGGAGATTGACATTGTTAGGTTTTATATTTGTCGGATGCAAATAATATACCTGTGCAGCCACAGGTGCCTTTGATAAATTAAAGAATGATGGCGCCAACATTATATCATGCGCATGCGCGATACCCAAAACAAATGTGTACGAATGGACCCGATTTTGAATAATACCTATATTTTGCGTTTATCTTACGCAGCATTATAAGTAGTAAAGTATTTCAATTGTAATGGCCTTTTTAGAATACGTAGGTTTTGTATTATTTTATGATAAATTATTGATCATATTAATTTTTAGATTGACTATAAAAATTATGAAAAAGATGAAGTTCTGAAAAATTTAAGATTAAAACGAGGATATAGTTATGAAGATGAAATAACTTGCTCCAAAGAATGTTTGGCCAATTACGAAGAAAAGGTAAGTCAAAAATGTAGATATAATATCCATAAAAATAAGTATTGTGTAATTTTTAATTTCATAATGTTAGAATATATGTACATTTTTGTTACTACATAAATTAAAAGTACATATTTGTTCCAGTTGAAAAATTTCTTTACTGAACACTTACACACCGATGAAGAAATTAGATTAGTTCTTGATGGATCTGGTTACTTCGATGTTCGAGATGACAAAGATCAATGGATTCGTATTGAAGTCAAAGCTGGAGATTTGATAATCATTCCAAGTGGAATTTATCACAGATTTACCTTAGATATAAATGTAAGTAAATATATTTAGAAAAATTACAATACCAATGAAATAGAGATTAATTTTTACATAAACAATTCTTTAACATTAATCATGAATTGTAAAGATTGCATTTAAAAGAATTTTTTACGTAAGAGAACACTTTCTGTCTTCTAATTACTACCAAAATGAATTAGTGTTAACCAATTATTTCAGAATTATATACAAGCCAAGAGATATTTTGTTGGAGAACCTGTTTGGTTACCATACAATAGACCAGCAGATGAAATGGATTGTAGACAACAATACTTGGATCGCATAAGAACTGGTTTTCAAGTTTCAGCATCTTGAAATATATTATTTTAAGTAAGTTTTTTAATAATGTCCTTTTGAATGCTAAACTAGAAATTTTTTTATAAAATTATTGTTATTTACATCCTGTTATGTATTATGAAATTTCTACATCTTTTAATAAAGCAATAGTTATAATAAAAAATTAATAAAGCGAAAATTCGTATAGTTTTTTTATTATATATCAAATATGTTATGAAATGTTTACAATATTCACAATTATAAAATTGCAATACAGATTGAGAGAAATCAATAAATGTCACTGTAAGAACTAGTCCATGTCTTTTACAATTAATTAGTATTATATGCATTTGTACAAAATCAAAAGATACACAGCAGAATAGTGTTCATTATAATTTGCAGCTTGATCGCACTTTAAACAAATTTGTTAAGCTTAATTAAATTCTTCCTTACACTTAAATTTTTTTATATTTGTACAATTCTGAAGGTCTATTATATCTAACAATAGACCTATTAGCCAATTACTTATAACATAATTGTTATTAAAAAATTATAAGAGTAAGGAATTTACATAACAGAAATTTAGTATCCTGCACTGAATTTCGAGTTATAGTTTTTATTTATTTACATACTTACAAATTTTAATGATAATTATCGGCGATTAATTGATATTCTGTGAAATTTTCATTTGTTATATAGCAACAGTAATAAAATATATATGAGTGATGTAATGTATTTTTTTGGCAGAAATAGATGCTTAAAATATTTTAGAACTTTATTTTATTTTACTTTTACTATTACTGATCATTAAAATAATACGTTTCCTAATCGATATATATATATATATAAAAAAGGGTCTACTTTTCACGATTGCAAATCTTTCGTGAAATAAAATTTCGAATATTCTATAATAATTTTAGTCATATCTGTCCAGTATTAAAGTAATCAATAATAGTAATTTACGAATTGGTCTGGTTTCCAATCTTTCTGTTTTTTTTTGTTTTTCAATATGTCATACCCTAATATTTTTAAATTATTATTAACAAATACTAACTGTAAGTCAAAACTTATAAATATTTTTTATAATTAACGTATATACTTTAAATATAAAATCCAAATGAAAACTTTTTTTTTTCTTAAATAAATCCTTAGAATGCTATGCGAATGTATCTAGTCGTTAATGAATATACAGATAAATGAAAAGTAATCCTAAGATCGATGATGTCAATAACTCTTTCGCAGAAAGAATTAAGTTCTTTTAACGTTTTTTTTAGAAATCTGCTTCAACCGAAAAATTACCCATGCCACTGCCTCTGTCTTGCATGACCCCCCATTTTTGGTATTCTCCTACTTTCTTTTCAAAGAAGTTTGTCTTTCCTTCCAATGAAATGTGCTCCATGAAGTCGAAAGGATTTTCTGAATTATAAACCTGAAATTCATTTTTAATAATTAAATTAATTTGAACTAAATAAAATAATTTAATTTTTCTAACTATTTATACTATAAGAATTTATTAATTTTACCTTTGAGAATCCTAATTCTCCAAGTAACCTATCAGCAACAAATTCTATATATTGACACATGAGTTTGCAATTCATTCCAATCATTTCTACAGGCAAGGCATCTGTCAAAAATTCTTGTTCAATGGTAACTGCGTCCTTAATAATTGAAACCACTCGCTCTTCCGAAGGTTTTTGAACGATGTGTTTGAACATTAGACAAGCAAAGTCACAGTGCAGTCCCTACAAAAAGTAAATATTATTTTACCGTAAACTCTGTTTACCAATTTTTATGATGTATTGACATAAAAGAAAGTAAGTATTATATAAAAAGGCAATTTAAATTAACTAAAAATAGTGTTACCTCATCCCGCGAAATGAGTTCATTGCTGAAGGTAAGACCAGGCATGAGTCCTCTTTTCTTAAGCCAAAAAATGGCAGCAAAACTACCACTGAAAAAGATTCCTTCAACTGCTGCAAAGGCAATTACTCGTTCGGCAAATGTTGCACTCTCATGAGTGATCCAGTTTATAGCCCAATTTGCTTTCTTGGCAATGCAAGGGAGTGTTTCAATAGCGTTAAACAGGAAATCTCTAAAAATTTATAATAGAATTAACAAAATGTTCTAAAAAATTGGGATAACAGTCTGTTATTAAAATATAAAATTAGTGATACCTTTGAGATGGATCACTAATATACGTGTCAATGAGCAAAGAATACATTTCTGAATGGACATTTTCCATTGCAACTTGGAAACCGTAGAAGCAGCGAGCTTCAGTGACTTGAACTTCCTGACTGAAACGTTCTACTAGATTCTCATTGACAATACCATCAGAGGCAGCAAAAAAGGCTAATACATGTGAGATAAAGTGCCTCTCATTGTCATTTAGTTTTTGCCAATCTGTCATATCCTGTAAAATATTTCATTTGTTCAATATAACTTGTATTATGTAAGATTTATTATCTTCTATAGTAAGAGTTACATAAATATATAAATATGATGATTTCTAAATTCAATAGGTTACCTTGGAAAGATCGACTTCCTCTACTGTCCAAAATGAAGCTTCGGCTTTCTTGTACATATGCCATATATCGGGCCATTGGATTGGAAAGATTACAAATCGTCTTGGATTTTCTTTTAAGAGTGGTTCCAATTCTGGATCAAAGGTTGTAGCACTATCTTTGAAGTCAATTTTCTTAGCAGCTTTGTTTATTTCATTCTGTAATATAACAATTATCATTGCAAATATATAAATTCTTTCTGTATTCAAAAGAATTAATGTTCTTTTTACTTACGTTAGCCTTAACTTCATTTTGGTAAGAAATTGTAGGTGATATACATTGTTTTTTGGGAGATATCTGCAAATAAAAAAAATCGTTATATTTATATTTACGTTAATATTACGTTTTTGAATAGGAGATTATCATATTGCACAATAATCCACATGATTGGCCAATACAGCATGTTCAATGATTTTATATTGCAAAAATATGAATGTATCAATTGATGACAATATTTTTGTTCTTTTAATATTAAAATACTCACTATCCAAGGGCAGTCCATGCTAAAATTTATTGATGACAATAGGTAATTACAATAAAATCATTGCTTTTTTTGTAAAAGCATTTGAAGGTTATTTTTACTTAGGTAGCATCAGGGTACTAGCAAACAGAATAACCAGCAAGCAAATTGATGAAGGTAAGGTATCTGAATTTCAACTACATAGAACTTGAGAAATAGCATGCTTTTTTATAAAGACATTACATTGGCAAGCCTTGATCTTGAGTAAAATACTGTTTTCATGTCTTGATCTCTGAATTCATCATAAAAATATAACAATTCTCACTCGTATAAATAGGTACATTCAAGCACAGTATGTTAAGCTATATGCAACATGTATATAAATATAATTTCTCTAACATTTGCACTCTTGATGTACAATGAAAAATAATTATGTTTTTTTATCAAGCAAATTAGTGCAAAAAGCTAATTTTCTCTATTTAAAAATTCGTAAAAGAAACTATTTTCGTTTGTTGATCTGATTGAATTTTCAATTTAAAAAATATTTAACTATAAATTAATTCATTCCATTCAAGAATATAATTTTCATTTGAACTCTAGGTATAAGTAAAGAGACTATTAAATTCTGCAAATTATAATTAGAAAAATTATATTTCTCCTTAAATTCATAATTCGTGAGTATTAGCGCTCGGGGACTATGCGCATCGTCATCGTAGCAAATCAGCTGATTAGAGCAACGCGTTTGCGTATAATACGAAAGTATTGAATTTTAGCTGAATTGACACTTAATTTTGTAATTACGAAACGTTCTCATAAAAAAGCGATTCTATCGTAAACGGAAAATTACAATTATATGCTTATATACATTTCGGAGCAAGTAAAATTTATCTTAGTTCCGTGACAAAAATATATATTGTGAGCTTAAGAACACCCGCGCTTTTTACTTTTAGGCGGGCGAATGTGTGGCAATGACCCGTGCCACGTAAAGCATGCAAGATAAGGGCCTCGAAATAAAATAGACGTAAGATATAAAAAAGTACAAAAACTGTACTTGGACATAGTAACATGCTTGAGAGGAAGTCAATAGAGCATGAATACCGGCAATTACCGTTCCATACTATTTTCGTTCAATTTTTAGTATTTCAACATTTTCCGAGTTAACTCAATTGAACCCAATCCTCTGTAGTCCACAGAATATTGGGCTCAATTTGCAATATATTGAAATATTGAAAATTCCTCGAAAAACGTATAAAACCGTAAATGTGGGTAACTATTCTCGTTCGGCTCCTCCGTAAAAAAAATTGAACTTCTTAAAGCGCAAATTTGTTTACCCAATATGAAATTCTCTATGACATTAAGGTAAAACCTGAAGGCTGTTAATTTAAAATGAATAAAAAAATATATACGAAAATATACTTTCGATTCTATAATTTGCCCTTCATTTGCACTCAAAATTATTTGAGAATTATACGTTTGCATTTGTATACACGACTATCATTCATAAAAATTATGAATTACTTCAATGCTTATAAACACAAGCAGAGTTAAGTTTGTAGTAGTTTTAATAGATCAATTTATGTACGATTCATCTTATATAACTTACTATACGTTCTATCAAAATAATACACATTTCAACAAATGATGAAATCTGCTTTATTTTCAGCATAAGTATCATAAACATAATTT